>JBAMJV010005832.1:0-110000 GCA_037951105.1 Echinarachnius parma
ATTAACCTCATCATTCCAATTTTGTTTATACATATCAGCTAACCTCAAATTCAAAGACAATTTCACCCAATCAATATTCAATGGAACATCAACAGTCCAGATGTTTGACATTCCACACCTATCCAAAATATGTTTTATATGTTTAATCCACCTCGACTCAAAATCACCCTTATCATACAACTTACGCAGCAACTTACAAACAATGTAAGATAACTTTGACTTTTTCCCCTGGACAATTCTAGCCCAGTAGCTAACCATACGCGACTCTACAGTACTTCTCAAATCAGACCTACCAAGTTCTCCATAAACCATACAATTAGCAGTACCACGATTAACTCTAAGCAAACTTTTAAGAAATTTCTTATGAAACATTTCAATACAATCAAGTTTCTGAAACCCCCAAACCTCGCAACCATATAATAAAATTGGTACTACAAGCTGATCAAATAACTCACATTGAATATCCAAAGGCAAACACAATTTCCTTGCCTTACCAATTAAACAATATAATGCTCTCCTTGCCTGATTCACCTGTTTAACTATAGCTTTATTAAATAAACCATTAAAACTAAAGGTTGTCCCAAGATAAACATAATCAGGAACTACTTCCACTTCGCTCTCACCAAACATAAAGGCAGGAAATTTACGAACTTTTCCGCGAGAAAAAATCATAATTTTTGTCTTAGTAACATTGACAGTTAATTTCCAAAGTTCACAATACTGATGAACTGCACATAACGCAGCTTGTAACTCTATAGCTGACTCGGCCATCACAATAGTATCATCGGCATAAAGTAAAGCATACAACCTTAAAAATACCTCTACATCGTCATCACTAAGGTTTTCCCTTATCTCAGTAGAACACATATTCAGACCCTTATAATGCCTACTTATAAAATATTCAAAGTCATTAAGATATATCGCAAACAAAAGAGGAGACAAATTTTCTCCTTGTCGGACACCTATATTACACAGAAAGAAATCTGACAGGTTATGTCCTACCTTAACACATGACTTAGCACTTTCATACATATTATACACTACACGTATAACATTACCATTAATACCACTAGCAATTAACTTTGACCATAAACTGGCCCTATCAACCAAATCAAAAGCCTTTTTATAATCTATGAAGGCACAATAAATCCTCTTACCACGATGCAAGTATAAATCAATAAAACCATGCAATGTAAAAATATGATCTAAAGTACTATAGCCACTCCTGAATCCAGCCTGTTCATCTCCCATTAAACCAACACAATCCAAATATTCAGTAAGTCTTGCATTAATACAGGCAGTAAATAGTTTACCTACACAACTAAGTAAAGTTATTCCTCTATAATTATCAGGGTCATCTGGAGAGCCTTTCTTTTTATACAAAGGTTTAATCATACCCAGGCACCAAATAGTGGGTACCACACCAGAGTACAAAATAATATTAAACAGACAAACAAGCAATAGCACAAAGCTGGTCGGTGAATTCTTTAAATACTCATTTAACACATTATCAATTCCACTAGCCTTATTATTACGCAATAATTTAATCACTTTCTGAATCTCCTCTAAAGAAAAATCTCTATTTATATCCTCAGTAATAGAATGACGTATTACAGTAGGATCAAATTCTACTCTAGTCTCACTGCCCAACTCCTCTGGCCTCATACTTAACATCTCAAAATGCCTCTGAAACTCCTCAAGAGAAACATTACCAGTTTTACTTTCAGAGCTAACTGCATTATTCAAAATGTCCCAATACTCCTTTGGCTTATTACACTTCAAATTTCTTAAAGACTTATGCAAATCATTATAATACTCCCTAGAAACCTTCCGTATAAACTTCTTATAAGCCTTGGCCCTATCCATCAATTCAGCTTGAGCCTCATCCGTTCTTAATCCTTTTAACCTACGTTTAGCGTTCAAATATTCTCTTCTTCGAACCGGTATGTCTCCCTCTACGACAAATCTGACAACGAGCTAAATGTGAATGGTACTCAATTCTCTAAAGACATTATACTGTACTCTAAGTGCACGTTGTGTACCATTTCGTGATATCAATCTTTCTACGAGGGACATGTGTACGAATTCGAAGCCGCAGGATTTCGCACGAAAATAAGTTCGAACCGAGCGCTAGAGTGCATCCCTGCCGGTGCCCCTCCCTGACTGACCAGCCATCGATGGCCTAGCTACGTACCACGTCTGTATACTGTGCTTGCATTGCATGCATTATCTGCATATTGTGTGTACTTTTGTATGCTGTGATTTTGTGGTATGCGAGGATCGCAAGGCATCGTATTTCGTCCGATCGCTCTGGAATGTCATCTCCACTACCCCTCTCCCCTGAGATAAATTAGCATTATCAAGTTGTCACGGACACCAGGGTTCATCCATCTTCAATCACAGCTGGTTGGTATATAACCGAAAAAGACGATGGGAGAGGGTGAAACAACATTTACCGAGGCGTTGGGTAAAGATCAGTCTCCGAATAGCGCAAGCAACATCAACGGGAGGGTCGTTGCTGCATGCGATCGAGTGGTTATGGCGGTTTTGGATTTTGGCGAGGGATTGCGCACGGGGAGAATCGATATTTTGGATGTTTTACTCATCGGATGGCTCGTTTTGACGACTTGCGTGTTCCTTGGATTTACCATCTACGAGAAAAGTAAAAACAAGGAGCGGGAGGCTGCCGAGAAAGAGCGAAAACGGAAGGGAATAACTAACGATGTTTACGTGGGTGGCAGCCGTCCAGCGGGGAGCTCCTTCCCTCCTCTCGGGGGACCTCTGGGAGGGCCGAGCTTCCTCGGTGGGGGTGACCAGTACGGCTGGCTGAATTCAGTGGTGGCTTGGCTTTTCTCGCAACATTCTCAGCAGTCGCCGGGCCAACTTGCTGCGTCTTGGCTGAAAACACTCAACGATGAGTCAAAGAAACAGGGCGTAAGTTATGATAAAATATTTCATTGAAAAAAAGAAGCCGTAATGTAAAATTTTGACTACTAAAAGTAAAAGTTAAACAAACACATGATTTTTAATTTTGCACTGGCCACTGCCTCTAACTGTCTAACTCTAAGTCTATAAAGTTTGAAACTGAAAGTCTAAATTATCATTTTGAACTGTTTTGTATTTATCATAAGCTTCTTTTTTGTGGCATGATCTACATCAACTAATACATAATTACATTTATTTTGTTATTATCATCATCGCCTTCCTCATCTACGACGTAATCAACATCGTTGTCGTCGTCATCATCATCATCATCATCATCATCATCATCATCATCATCATCATCATCATCATCATCATCATCATCATCATCTGAACTTCATCTTCATCATCAATTCCATTATTATCATCAGCAGCTCAGTAGGAGGAGCAGCATCTTCATTGAATAACTATCATTAATTTTATTATGATGATTATTTTGATTTTTAGTATAGTACCATATATCTAATTATCATTAATTTCAAATAATTTTCCAGGGAAACTACCTTTCAAGGCTTCAAGTATGAAATAGAGTTCAAGTTTTTGATAATAAATAACTTCATGATTTCCAGGGACTCTTTTTGGACAATTTGGGGCTAAGTGGCCCTGAGCCACCATGAATTTGTCCACTGTTATTTTCATTGAACTTGTTTTTTTTCATTAGAATTTTATCGATTCTTCCCAGTCCTAGCAAAATGCATTGTGAACAATAAACGTGTACCACTCATTTACCTAATAATACATGCATACTTGGGTACAATGGTACTGTTAGGAAATCTTGCTCAGCTCTGGAAACTCATTGTACGCATATCTGCACTCATACAATATACTTTGTTAACTGGTGGTAGAGGGATATATACGGAATGTTCCAATCCGAGGGATTTTAAATGCTAAATTGGTACTTATTTTCTTCATGAAATAGCATTTTAAATCCTGAGGGAACATTCCATGAATTTTTCCGACAACAAAGTTAAAGGGAGAGATCCACTTTTGCAAGCCAAAATTCAAAAGTTGCGAGGTTATTGTCTTATATGAAAGGAAATGTCATTTAATAGCATGCCTGAACAAATTAGGGCTTGAAATCTCTTTTTCGTGGAGTTATAGACCTAAAACTGAATAAACTGAGGGACGTCGGTTAATTAGGTACATACGTATTTTCGGCCGGTGAGTAAGTTCGTACATAGATTTCACGGAGTGCCAGATCGGTATGCATGACCCCTACGTGACCCGCTCTAGCTACGTGACCCGCGCATAAGTACTAATGTGTGAGCGTTTACCAAGCAAAATACCAAAACATCGCTTAAACTGACTACATGTAATTATATATTCTTTCTTTTTGAGATCTTTTTCCGTGACATACGTTAACAAATGTCGGCTTCACAATACCTTTACGAGAATCTATTATATTAATACGGTAAGCTTCAACCCCCAAAATGGTTCCCACTCGAGATATCCTCACCCCGAGGATTTGGCGACTCCCCGACCGTCGCGATCGAAGGATATACGTTTTGCGGAGGACAATAAGGCATTCCCGAGTCGCTCCCGCCCCGTGGTCGTCGTCCAGATCGAAGAAAAGGGAAAGTCAGCAATGCCAGTTGCCCGTTTAAGACGCCGAGCATTGACTAACGATTTATCGCCGTAAAAGTATTTGTAAGAATATAAATTGGAGTAGATAAAACAAATAATATATCGAGAAACCATTTTAGATATAACACGTTGCGAAACTACCCAGGCTTTGATAAATATCCATATTTATATTGCGCGGATGGTATGGTACTGATCGCTATTGCCGATTGGCATCGTGTTTGTAAGTGCATGGACGACAAAATGCGACAACTTCAATTTAGCTGCGGTTATACAACGCGCGATGGCTGTACAGCCGCGTATATACACGTCGCGCAGTCATCAAATTACCCCACCGAATCGTAGTTTATTTGCATAGCTCACTGACCTGCTGACCATCGTCTCTGGTCACTCTATTCGCCCTACCGTACACGATACTATAATTGCGCCAGCTTGTGGTAAGATGTATTAAGTCCGCGAGCCCACATGCTTTGTACACAGCTGAGCGGGCGTGCAAAGTGCATTGAAGTGAATAAAGCGGGGTGGACAATGGTGGAGCAGGGGAGTTGAGAAGACGCCTGGGGGTTGGGGGGGGGGGGGGGGTATCTGCTCATTTATTATGCAATGCATGTATTGACGGCTACTATTCCCTTCAACCATGGAACTCCCATATCCTTGCTTCAACGGAATATATCATCGGGTTTCACAAGAATATGACAAAATGTATACGCCGGAGAACTTAGATTTGATATGAAAAGTTTATGGGATGCATGTATATAGACGGCTACTATTCCATTCAAAGGAATATATCATCGGGTTTCACAAGAATATAACAAAATGTATACGCCGGAGAACTTAGATTGGATATGAAACGTTCATGGGACATGACGGGTTATATGTCATGCAGGCAATTGGAGTCGCGGGGGCGGGGGGGGGGGGGGGGGGGGGGGGGGTCAGCGGCGAAGCTACTGTATATTAGCAAGTACACGAACATAGTGTACTGTATCTAATTTAATACAAGCGGAACAAATTATGGACTCTATAAAATATGGGGGATAACTGAATAACTTTGCATGGGTACTAAACCATTATGATTTTGTTATACATTGGCCGGATATCGTTGGACGGGACCCTAATGCGTCGGGGCCCCGTCCAACGACGGGTTGTGGGGCGGGATTGAGTCGCACGTGTTTATTTTGTCTTATACTATTTAAATTATGACTCTGGGAATAGTAAAGATTTAAAGTATCGTTATGTCATCATCGCCTCTCTCTCAAAAAAACCCGCGGATTTCCGCGGGTACAGCTAGTTAGTACTATATTGTTGTAATATTATGGTAAATCAGTTGAACTCCTTTATTGACCGATATATAGTTTAAATGGAGGGACGCATTCGTTTTTCATTCGTAGAATCCAAATTAGAGGGCTGTTCGCTCTGATTTTTTTTTTGCGTGTTACATTGATCCCCATCCGTCAACTGAAAGCTGTTCAGACGTTTTGTAAAAGTGGACCTGTCCCTTTAACAATGCTGCCCCGGGCTTTCTTCTCCTTGATGTACAAGTTTCACATCATCATCTCACTAGTCACTTCTAAAATCCCGGTCACATATCATCGGATAGCGTAAACGGATGCACGACAGAGAGTAAAATTGTAAATTGTCTCCGTTCGTATACTTGTGTCTCTTGTCCGTTACTTGTCAGGTGATGTATGTTGTTCTATCCGGCAGAATGTTTTGTGCATGAAGCAATGGAGACGACTTTCACCACCTGATAATTTGATGTCACATGGACTAGATTCGTCTGGCATCCGTTTACGCTATCCGGTGATATGTGACCGGGCCTTTACCCAATTCAGCGAATATTACTAAGCCTGAGTCATGTCGGATATATTCGGAACCGGGTCCCGATAAACTTTTACCGGTCGGGAACCGGGATCCCGATAAATTTTTACCTTCGAAACTCGGACCCGTAAAATCACGCAATCGTACAAGCATCGGCAAAAATGCACTGTTTGGGGCTTATATTGCTCCTTTTATATGCAAATATCATTACAAATATTGACGCTTTTATGGATTTACATATCAATCTTTACGGGAAAATAGTTACAGACTAGATCCAGAATTAACTCACGTTTCGCAGGAAAAGTATTTTTTCCGAAGTAAATTGGACCTAGAAATCGATCGTTTGTTCAGCATCGCATCAAGCTGAAACAAGCCGCTAAAATCGAAGGTTGAAGTTAGCAGCAAGTTTTCGGGTCCCGATATCGCGAAAAGATCGCGCGTGCATGCTATATGATATGCTAGCTAACTTCAGTTCCCCGGCGTGCGAGCTAGCCGCGCCGGGCTAGCTAACTTCAGTCGGTCAGCTAGCATCGCGGTACACCGCGCTACGATCAAAATTTCCTGATAATTTGCACAGTTTTTTTCATTGTTTGGGGCTCATTTTTTGTTCTGTTCAGCTTTCAAACGCCATAGAATCATGTAAGTAGAATATCGAAACATTTTAAAATGGTATAAATTACCCAAATACGTATTTTGAGCTACTTTTTGAATGCACTGCCTCATCAGTTCGATCATACATACTACCCCGTAAGTTTCGGCCTAACTTTGTGTGAACATCCGTATGCAATAGCGTTCAAATGACTAGCAATTTTGCGCTTCCTGTTCAATTTCTGACTGTCAAACGAAGTAACGAACTAAGACTTTCTCAAAAATAACCACTCTTTAAAGTAAATGATACTGTATCTATTGCCCCGTTTTTATTTGAATTCCGCTACATTAAGTGATAATCTTAATTTCTTTGTTAACATTTTATTTCATTTATTTTTTTTTTTTCGGGGCACCGTTTCCGATATAACGAAACCGGGTCCCGATTGAAATGTTCGGTAACCGGTGTGATCGACCGAACCGACTCAGCCTTAAATATTACTTTGATTTCCCAGAACATTTCCAATCTCTTCATTATTAATTAATTATACAATACCTCAAGTCTGTGAATCATGAGACCCTGATATTATGTCATCCCATTTCATCCCATTTCCCTCTCTCTCATATACAAATGTAAGTGTGTACGTGTACAGTATCTGCCAGTGCACTGTGCACATGATACTTGAAATTCTCCTCAATCTCTATAGATATGCAGGGTGCCTACTAAGCCCAATTGCTTGGGGCAAGCAAAATGTCATTATATTTCATGGCCTAGTTTGGTTCAGTGAAAAAAATACACGGGGGCTCTGGGCGAATTTGCCCCCGAAATGCCCCCAAAGAGCCCTGAAAAATCATTTATAAAAGAGCCCCGCAAAATGTGCATCTATAGAGTTCAATACAAAACAAATTTCAGATTGTTTTTTTCATATATATGCAAACAAGCTTGAAAAGTAGCCCCCGAAAAATAAATATTAATTTTTTCCCTGGTTTGGTTGCGCAACTAACGGAACTTTGCTAACTAACGTTTGCTTCTACTGATTTACAGAAAAAATAAATATACAGCACTTGGGCAATTCCACGATAAAGTGGACATGACCATAACATTTTCAAAATGGTCAGATAGTATAAATTTATCAAAATAAAGCTAAAGAACTGAATTGTTCAAGTCTGACCTTAAAAATAGAAATATCCGTCAGGAACAAATCAAAATATGCGCATTATGAATAATTAATTTTCATCCAAATGTCTGGAAAACATGCTGAAAATAAATTAATGTAGCAAGAGGAAGTAAGACAAGAGGTAAAACCTTAGTATATTTTCTCAGAGGTTTTTAGGGTTGAAAAAAATCATTGAAGTTCATTTTTTTCATTGTGATACGCTTCAATGAACAATTCATTTATGATAAAGAATATTGTCACGGTGTTACGGTAAAAACTGATATTTTTAGCATTGTAAGAAAATTACAAACACAAAAAGAAAAACTTAAATTGCCCAAATCATGACCACACATATCTACCATAAACAAGTATCAAAATGATGATTGGACATTTCATTAAATGAATTAAAAATGGTTGAATATCGGTCACGGTGTTACAGTCACTGTAACGCCGTGACTGTAACACCGTGACTGTAACACCGTGACTTACATTGCAATAGTACAGGGAGCATAGAGAATCACTGCATACTAAAGTGACCAGCTAGTTTCTGTCATGTTGGGGTGGTAGCTTGATGTATACATACTAAATTGTTGCTTGATCTACTACCTGAAGTAAAAATGTTTTGAGTTTTTAGTAAGACAACCTGATTTTCCATAGACTTTGTACATTACAGTCACGGTGTTACGGTACAATTTTGTATACTCTAGTTCATAATTATCTTGATAATAGATTTTTTTACATATAACACCCAATTATTATTATTGAGTCTCTACTACACCAAATCAACATAGCCACTTTTCAAAATGTTCACTAACTTCACAGAGTTTTGCCAGTAAAGTAAGACAACCTGATTTTCCATAGACTTTGTACATGCCCTTTCAGTGGTCATGGTGTTACAGTCACAGTGTTACGGTACAATTTGTTAAACCTTAGTTCATAATTATCTTCATAATACATTTTTTTCCAAATAACACCCAATTATTATTATTGAGTCTTTACTACACCAAATCAACATAGCCAAGTTTCAAAATGTTCATTAACTTCACAGAGTTTTGCCAGTATGTAAAGAGTTTAAAAAAGCATACATGTCCTTTTTGCGTCACGGTGTTACAGTAGTAATTAATGATGCGTAACTCATTAATAACTGAACATTTTATATTAAATTTTGTTTTCAAAGTTGCTTGTGATAACAGTCAAAGATATACAATAAAAGATTGTTCTCATTCTTTATACTTAGTTTGTTATTTACATTTGGAAAGTGAAAATGTGTTCTGAAGTGTCACGGTGTTATCGTGGAATTGCCCACTTGTCAATTTCATCTAGAAACAGGGAAAAAATTTGCCAAGCAGATCAAGCTTACCTTCCTGTAACCAGATTAATTGTTCTTTTGTTTCATATTGGGTTTGGGAGGCACATCAATTTTCTGTATCCACTCAAATACAATTTCAAATTTCACGATTTCACTTTCACAAATGGGCAAGTAGAAAAAAGGCTTGCTCTGTGTATCAGACTTCATCTATTCATTCCTCTGTATATTCTAGTTTCAGGTACAAGATCTGTGGACACAGTGCAAGAAAATGCATACTATACATATATATGTAGATACATCATCAAAATCATCCATTTCCCACAACCAGGTTGTATGCAATTTGTATCAATTGGTCTTTCTTTTGTGCACATCATCAATAATTGATCAATCTACATGTATTCATGTGTAAAGCTACATACTGTACGTACTTAGTTCAGAGTAATTATATCTAAATTTAGACAGATTTCACATATTTTCATTCATGAATACTACACCTTAGGATCTAGGCATATATTATTTGTACTGCACAAGTATAAAGTAATCTGTATGCAGTGTACAATATTTACAGGAATTTACAATCTGCAGAAAATTATCTAAATTTAGACAGATTTCACATCTTTTCATTCATACTAGATATTACATGGCTAATTGGCTATAACCTTCTAAAGGATAGGCACTGCATTTCATGTAAGTGTACTGCACAAGCATGCAATGCAGTGTACAATATTTACAAGAATACAAGATGCAGTTCTAAAATTTGCCGCGCCCCTTTCTTTTGAACTGGATGGAGACGTACACGTCATCTTGCAAATGACTTCTCTATTCATGCTAACCCAATTCAGAAGGCATCGCTGCTGCAATGTCCCTGGGATTGGAAGCTGTTTGATGCAGTTTCCATGGCAACTAGTGGCTCACCTGTGGCTGTATAGTGTCATTGTGAGCGAGAGTGCTTTATAGAGCTCTCAGTCAGACGCGCGTCATTGTGGGGAAATTGCATGGATGGCTAGATGCTCACTACTACTACTATGCCATTAATGAAAGTGAAACTACTACTACCTGACCCAAATCACCCAATGCAATTCAAATAATTGGAAGGCTAATTTAAAAAAAGAAATTTTATTTTTTCTGATTAGTCATCATGAACCATGTTTTCAGCGTTGCGTGGGAGATGAATTCAAAGTGGGAGGCATCACAGATTGACTACTTTTTGCTAAAAATGTATGTAACACACATTTAGTGGAAATGTGACATGTGGTTGACAGAACAGTTTCACACTCGGTAATTAGATTCATCATCACTTACAAAATTTAAATTACTCAAAGCCTATTTCAAATGGCAAATTGCATTGTCTGTGCTCAATCTCCTACTGTACATGAATGTACATTGTACTCATTAATATTATTTTAGCCTCTGAAGAAGATTCTGCTAGGATCAACAATTTAGGCCCTGACTCTCATCGCTCTCTCGGTCTCAGACCAACCAGTCCGATTTTGTCGTATGTACCCCACCATCCTTTACCACTCATTCAGAGTGGTCATATGTTTAAAAAAATCGGACGAGTATGATTTTTAAGTCAGAAAAAAAGAAAAAAAAAAAAAAAAAAAACATTTTTTTTTTTTTGTTGTTGTTGATCTTTTTGATCTTTATCATTGAAGTATTGCTCATTCAGAGTGGTCATATGTTTAAAAAAATAAGGCTAAGATAGCACAAGAGAGCATCTAGAACCCTAGAGCTGGACCCCGGCTGCAAAGGACTGCACTTCGCTCACATGAGAGTAAGATTTTTCATTTTCAAATGTTGGCAGGTACGGACGGGTCTGGTGCGCCAGACATGCAGCTCGGCACAGATGTTGTCATTTAAGTTTGACAAATCTTGTCTTTACTTGCCCGACTGGGCCACAACTTGGAAAAAAGGTTAATTTCCTTCATTTAGTAAATTTTACTGTATTCAAGTAACTTGTTGTTTTGGGTTGAAAACAATTTTGATTTTTAAGTGTTACAGCTAATATTTGTTGTTAGAATCCATGCCAGTATGTTCTGACTGAAACCTAACTGCATGCACAAAATATATTCTGGAAACTACTTATTATAACTAGTACATGTTCAATACAAAATACATCTGGACAAGTATTTGTAATTATTGCAATTTGTTCATTAAAAGAAAGCCTTGGAAAAAAGAAAAATTGACACAATACTAAACTTAGACCTGTATAACCCGATAATGACCTGTTTTTGAAAATAACCAAAATACTGTATCGAATATTATGCAAAATACTAGTATGCAAAGAAATGCCTTGTACAATTTACAGACTCTGTACTTTCTTTTTCAAATGTTGTTCACTATGCATTCTACCCATGGCATTGCAATGTTTGTTTGCACCAAATCGAGTTAATTGCATTCCTTCTAAATTAGTAAAACTGAGCTGTGTACAAATGTAGAGGAAACGGCAATCGATGTTGCCACATTTATTTTGGGTTGTATGGTATAATGCGGCCAATTGGAACCTAATCTGGGGCCTGTTTATTGCCTTGTTAGGGTTTGTCATGACTCTTATTGCTTCCCCACTGAGCTCAGATTGCGGAATATTTTAGAACATTTTAAAATCATAACTGGATTGAAGGTGTTGTTGTAGATTGGTTTGGGTGTGTAACCCTCTGTAGATGAAGAGGTTGTGACTTGTGAGTTTGAGGTATTTCATTTTTTTCCAGCCACAGAAATATAATGTCCATCGCAAGTTAGCGGCTAGCTAGCCGAGCTAGCAGCAAGCTTAACAGGCGATCTCTGCTAAAATTGTGAGCATGCAGCACTTACATACATGTAGCGTGCTGGAATGGCTCGCAAGCTTAATTTCAGTAGAGATTGCCTATTAAACTTGCCACTAGCTAGCCCTTAGCTTGCGACTCACTTAGATTTCTGTAGGGGTTAGGTTCTTCAATTCACCATAGTGTATGAAGTCTTAACTTTTTTCACTTTTCCATTACACAGGAAATTTATGTATTTGCCCGAAAAAACAAACAAAACAATGTGAAACAATAGAAATATTGAACACGCTAAGTAGCTCAATCTGCTTGGCAAATTTCTCACTTGTTTCTAGATGAGATAATTTTCTCTTTAGTTGAACAGAAATGTTAGTTGCCTATTCAGCAACCAAACTAGGCAACTGATGAAACTTGCCTGACATCAATTATTACTCGCCCAAGGCAATTGGACAAGTCGGGGAGTGTCGAGCCCTGGGTTAGGTTTGGTAGGCATAATTATAAAAATACATACTTTGCAAAACTTCGCAAAAAGCAGTACAAATGCATGAAGTGCAGACTGCAGCCAAAATACCTAAAGTTGACTGTCAAGCTTTCAATTTATATTCAATATCTACTGAAACAGAACTGGCATAAGCAGTTTATTTTTATGAGCTTTACAACTCAGTTACTTTAAACTCTAGGTTACTTGACATGCAAACTTAAAAACTTTGTGTGGGCCAGCGTGTTGCTAAGTCTCTGCTATGCCATTTGAAATCCAAAGCCTTGAGAGTGTTTACAGATACCCGCCTCCATGCAGTTCACTATTATTTCAAAGCCCTGCACTCACGTCACCAGCGCATAATCCAAGCATTTGGCCTGGGCATTCGTAACATGGACGTCCATGTTCGTAATAAAGGAGGGTGGGGTAGGTTTGGGAGGGGTTTTGGTCTCGGGCGGGAGGGGGAGGGGGTAGGGCAAGTTGAATAAAGCTGCACTGTCATGTCTGCAAAGCATGTGCAACTCTTTGCACATGATTAGTCTTAAGTTTCCAGCCTTCTTCTGCCTTTATAATATCCATTATTATTTCACCTCCCCACGCTCACGTCACTAGCGCATAATCCAAGCATTCGGCAAAAAGGAGGATGGGGTATGTTTTGGAGGAGGTTTGCATGAAGGGGTGGGGTGGGGGATGATGTAGTTGAAAAAGGTTGCAATGTTTTCTGCAAACATCTATGTACATGAATAGTCTAGTGTTTCCAGCCCTCATATATCTGCCAACACGCTTTTCGCTATAAGTTCTCTGCCTAGTCACTAAGTGCATAATCCAAACATGTAGCCTGGGCATTTATAGCATAGGAGGGTGGGGTGGATATTGGGATGGGGAAATGGTAAGGGAGGGAGGGGGTGAGGCAGTTATATCCAGTGTACATACATTTTGTCATTTTACATATCTTGTGTTTCTAACTTTCATTTATCATGTCTTCTGCATCTAATATGATGCAGACTAAGTTTACAACAGACCAGCCCTGATTAATTAGCCTGATAAGATTTACAATCTGTACGTATGTATGTACGTCATGCCTAAGAACAAAGTAATCAGTGTTCCCCAAGTTAACCCATTTACCATGGGAACCTGGAGTACCGAGTAGTAACTCAATGGAAAATACAATATCATGAAGGCAAAGATTTAAAGGGTACCAACACCTCAAAATTATAATTTTTGATATAAAAGTGATTAATTTTAGTTTATCTATTCCACCAGCAAATGTAGAAATTTGTGTCTCCAAAAATGTTATTTTTTTCTTCAAAATGTACTCATAACTACTGCAAACAAACATTCATGGGTCTGCAAAACATTATTTTGTTACAAATTATAAATATAATTCCTAGTTCCTAGAGCGCATAGTTTAGTATGATGATGAATTTTTTCAAATTGTGATATTTTTCTGGAAACTTATAATTCTGAACTGTTTGGTGTATAGACTCTTATTATACTATATCTTGTATTTAAATAAGGAAATTAATTTTTGGTAATGGTTCCCTTTAAATTAATAAGGCTCTGTACCATAATCCAGAGTAATCCAAACATCCAGCCTTGATGACTCTATGTATGTGATATGGCATGTAGTACAGGGAAGGGGGAGGGAATCAGATCTCTTATCCAGGCTCGGATACATTGAAGGACAATAGGGGCACATTTTCAAGTTCAAGTTGGAGTTTTCCCTTTCCAACCCAAACAAAAATTCATAGGACATGATATACAACGTATTGCATTGTTGTGGAAATGTAGGAATCCACTAGAAAGCAAAGCTTATAGATTGTGGATCACTAATAATCAAACATGACTAGGGTGAGGTAGAACCTAACACCATGGCCTGTTGACTTTGAATTGTTGGCTACATTTGAGTGTACAGTATGTTTGACTAGTGTTTGGTGTAATGGGGGAGGGGGGTAGGTGTTATTGGATAAATGTGGGTGGGGAAAGGGGGGGGGGGGCGGGAGGGGGTTAGGGGAAGCAACAATTACAATTAATTGTAAGTCAGATCACGTGTTCTAAATGCGCAAATCTAATTGGTTGAAACGCACACATTTTCGGACTTACAGGGCCTAGAGGACCTGTAGACATTGAATCATTGGCTACATTCAAACTATGTTTGAGTGTTTTTGTACATGTATTGGGAGGGCTGGGGGGGGGGGGTAGGTGGTAATGGGTGAATGTCGGGTAGGGGAGGGGGTAGGGAGAGCAAACTGGATTCCTATTGCCACAGCTTCAAACTGGAACACTATGACCTATAGACCAGCGTTTCTCAACCGGTGGGCCGCGGCCCACTGGTGGGCCGCGAAGCTCTCTCAGGTGGGCCGCGAGGTCGGCCAAAATGAAATTTTAAAAATTCTGTGGTAGCTAGTCCACGTCCTGGCTGATTTTATTCGATGTGCAATAAGATTTTGCTTCATGTCAAGTCAAATTTCCTTCCCAAGTATGCACCAGATAGTATGATTTCAAGTTAAATATTGCAAAATCCCCCTTACCGTGCACGGGCGGACACCAACCTACGATCGGGCCCATCACCCTTCCCCCTCTCGGTAATTGTTTCGCTCCCTCGAGAATCGGTCTTGTCTACGTCTAGAATACAATGTTCATGTTGTTGTATAGTGTGGCTTTTGATGCACTGTTTGAACTGTATAATGTCACTTTGCGAATATTTTTGGGGGTGCATATTTGACGCGTTGCCAAGTCAGAATTTCCTATCTAGGTATGCACCAGATTGCACAGTTTCAAGTCCAAAAATGCAAAAGCTCCCTACCGTGGGAGGGGGGACACCCCCTCCCACACCCTCCCCCTCCCCCCGCTCAGTCGCTTTGCTCCTTCGCAATATGCGGTGGTGATGCGGATTTAGTTTAGCACCCCCATATGCGGTGGTGATGCGGATTTAGTTTAGCACCCCCCCCCCCAAAAAAAAAAAAAAAAAAAAAAGGTTTTTGCTCATTACGCCACTGACTCTGAATGCCACTTTGCGTGTGAACCTGTCCCCCATCACTAAACCACGACTTGATTTTCTAATTTCCCATAACCTCAAGTGTCCCATCGAAGGTATGTAGAAAGTTGTTTTGCATTGCAACTGACAAATAGATACCACATAGTTTTCTTATTGTTATTTTATTGTCATTTTTTCATTTTTCCAAATATGTTCTTGTAAGGTGGGCCTCCAAAAATTTGTAGGAGCCAAAGTGGGCCTCGGGTTAAAAAAGGTTGAGAAACGCTGCTATAGACAATTGAATCATTGGCTACATTCAAGTGTTTGTTTGAGTGTTTTTTACATGTATTGGGAGGGCTGGGGGGGGGGGGGTAGGTGGTAATGGGTGAATGTCGGGTAGGGGAGGGGGTAGGGAGAGCATACTGGATTCCTATTGCCACAGCTTCAAACTGGAACACTATGACCTATAGACAATTGAATCATTGGCTGCATTCAAGTGTATGTTTGAGTGTTTTTGTACATGTATTGGGAGGGCTGGGGGGGGGGGGGGGGGTAGGTGGTAATGGGTGAATGTCGGGTAGGGGAGGGGGTAGGGAGAGCAAACTGGATCCCGTTGCCACAGCTTCAAACTGGAACACCATGACATGTAGACATTGAATCATTGGCTACATTCATGTGTATGTTTGAGTGGCTTTTATTTTGGAGGGCGGGGGGAAGGGGGGAGAGTGGGGAGGTGGTAATGGGTGAATGTCGGTAGGGTGGTGGGGTGGGGGGGGGGGGGGGGTAGGGAGAGCAAACTGGATCCCGTTGCCACAGCTTCTCGCCAGGCAGGAATGCGTGGCATTCAGACCTGGCCAGGCCATCATTAGACATTGTACAGGATTCAATGTGATCACTGTTGCACCAGACCTAATCATGACTTGGAACACTAGTTCATGTACATTGCATACAGCGGTTCAAGGGATAGTGAAGTTCTAGCCCCATCATCTAAAATATATGAAGAATGAAACCAGGCTAGGGCGGTTTTATTATTACCAGCCAGGCCATCATTAGACATTGTACAGGATTCAATGTGATGACTGTTGCACCAGACCTAATCATGACTTATAAAATACACTAGTTCATGTACAAAGCATACAGCGGTTCAAGGGATAGTAAAGATCAAGCCGCATCATCTAAAATATATTAAGAATGAAACCAGGCTAGTGCGGTTTTATTAAAGGGACTTAGTAACATTGTCCAAATCCTCAAAATCCGATTGGAATTCTAGCAGTTCCCTCATGCTTTGTTGTATTCGTATTAACAATAAAAGCATGGGACAGGTTTCGGTTTTTCAAATTTCCCTTTCGTTAAAAAGATATTTACGATTGAAGTGTTCAGATGTTAAATTATCCACTGGACTGCAATGAGTAAGTGAATGTCACTTTGCATTTTTGCTCATTACTCGGCCATATAACGTCCATTTAACTTGAAATGTTCACATAACGCCCAGTGGACATATCAGATAACAACAATATACATTGTATCAACCACTCATCACTTTTTGCACATGTCAACAAAGTTACTAGATCCCTTTAATACCAGCCAGGCCATCATTAGACAATGTACTCAATGTGATGACTGTTACACCAGACCAAATCATGACCTTTAGTTTAGACTAACATTCAGTTCATGTACAACTACAAGTATACCTTTGAAGCACGTACTATACAGATTGAACTGAAGGACATTTAAAACCTTTACTGTTATTGCAGGGGAATTTTAAATTTTTTTTATTTCAGGGGCTCCCTATCTAATTTTATGGAAGTTTTGGGGGGCTACTTTTCCAACTTTCGGGGGCTACAAATTTCCGGGCCTCTTTTTTCGAATTTCAGGGGCTACTATTTAGCTCTAATGCTGTAAGTGATCATCAGATCAGCATTTGATCGCGATCCGATAATGCTGATATCAGTTCATGAAGAAAAATCGGGCAAAAATCAGGCTCTTTTTTTTTCTTCGGGGGCTCTTTTAGGCATTTCCTGGGTGAATTCGCCCGCTGCCCCCATGTATTTTTTCCTCTGTGTTATTGATCTTAAATATTATGTTCTTCTTTTGCAAGCATACTTCCAAGTTCAGTAAAATATTTCATAAACCACAATGACACATTGTTGGTGAAATTTTAAATAATTCAAATGACATTTTATAGGAAAAAACAATCACTTTGTAGTCTAACTCTCAGGCTTATTTCCTTTTTGTCTGAATCTGTGTATCATGGATTATTTTGATTTTCCTTTTACCAAATTAAAAGGAAAATCAACCTGTTACATCACAAATCTGATTGTCGAATCACTTTGAGTGCTTCACCAAAAAACAAATTGATATTTGGTTTACAAACACGAAATACGTATACTTTAAGACAAAAATAGAAAGGAAAAAGGATGTATCACACATAAAACAATATGGGGGAGAGGAAGTAGTCATTTGATCTTTGGTTGTGAATCAGTAATTCAACCTACATGATCCACATGTGTGTGTGATAAAGGGTGTGTTACATAGTATGCTAAGGGTGTGGTTAGTGTGGTCATCTTGTCACTGGATTATGGGTTGTAGCAGGGCTCAACATTAGCACTTGCCTGATTGCCTGCCCAGGCAAGTAAAAATTAATGTAGGGCAAGTCAAATTTCATAAATGATCTAGTTTGGCTGCCCCATCGGGCAACTCACATCTCTGTTTAATGACTCTTATAGCATATAATCCCTATCATCTTATAAAATCTCATTTAGAAGTAAGTGGGCAATTAAATTGTCTGTTTCCAGGGCAAGTAAAATTTGACAATTTATGAGTTTACTTGCCCTCATGGGCCAGTAGAGAAAAAACATTTAGTGTGGAGGCTTGGCAGTAGACTGTGATGATGTGTTATGAATTGAAGGACAGTAACAGAAGGGTTAAACCTAGGTTCAATAAATTAGTTCATCTTACTACAGGGTGCTTCATAAAATAATAATAGTCAATTATATAACGCCTAGTATTATTGATCATCAGCTCTAGATTACCGGTTATTAGACATCAACCAAAAAAATACACGGGGGCAAAGGGCGATTCGCCCCCGATACCTTTAAAATCGCCCCCGTGAGCCACTGCACGGGGGCGGGAAAAAAAAAAAAAAAAAAAAAAAAAAAAAATTTTAAAATTTGTTTTTATTTTATTTTTTAAACATCTTTTTGCATGATCGGAAAGCGCCAGAAACGTACCAAACATGGCATAATCAGATAGATCACATCATGATAATCATTTATTAGACCCTTGAGCAGTGAAAACGATGTAAAAAAAAAAAGAGCCCCCGTGAGCCCCAAAATAGCCCTCTTGAATTTCACGAGGGCGTTTTTTTCCCTCAAAATTTTTAAAATCGCCCTCGTGAAAAAAAAAGTATTTTTTTAGTTGTTAGACATACAGTCAATGGACTCAATTCACACATGACGAGCACTTTCTACTCCCTGGGGATTATCTTTACATCTCGTCAAAACCATGTGATTTGTCTCTGTTCATTGCATCATGAAGTGTGATGAGATTATGATGATAACATGGTCACTTAAATTCAATTAAATTTCAAAAGTACAGAGTATATACACAGGTCAGCAATCCATTATTAAATTTAAAAAAAGAAAGAATGTAAACATGTAAATTACACTGTAAACCCTGAATCAACAGAATTTCTGTGTACATGCTTAGTACTATGTACATCTGTTTACATTTAGTACAGCCTTAGCCACGCGCATGTCATGTACTGTACATACACTGTAAACTGTACGTATTGGCATAGCTTATTAGGAGATATTAATGAGATTGCATTGCATTTAACAATGTACACGTATGTATGTAGCTGGCGTAAATGCATGCTTATTGTCAGTTTTACATGTTCACATCTAGGTATACAGTACAATATTTGTAGTGAGCAGTGCATAAACAGTACGTACATACTGTATGCAGGGCTCGACACTAGCACTTGCCCTATTGCCCGGGGCAAGTAAAAATTGATGTCGGGCAAGTAACATTTCAAAATTGGCCAAGTTTTGTTGCCCGATCGGGCAACTAAATCATTGGTCAACTATGAGATCTAGAATAATGCAATTCCTTAGGTTTTAATCTCATCAAGAAGTGAGTGGGCAAGTAAACTTTCTTTTCGGGCAAGTAACATTTGAGAAGAGCTGATTTTACTTGCCCGAATGGGCCAGTAAGGGAAAAATTTAGTGTGGAGGCTTGCTGTATGCAATGCTAGAAACAGAGAAAAGAAACAAAATCGTATTTTTCGGGGGGCTACTTTTAAAGCCTACCTGCATGTAAAATGGCTCTTTAAAATTTGTTTTGCGTTGAACATTACGCACATGGGCACAACAACACCCTAATCCTCGATAGATGGATGTAGACTTTAAAAAAATTTACTTGCTAGAAACTCACCTGGTGGTTCGGGCAGGCAATAGAAACTAATTTAACATTTCCGATCCGAAAATGGGTGCCCCCCCTCCCCCCCCCCCCCCCCCCCAAAAAAAAAAAATTACAAAGTCTGTTAATTTTTAAAAACATTATTGGTATAAAATGTGATGATAATTTAATTTTGGTGTCCCTGGGCTTGCCCTGTAATTACATGTTGACTTTTAAAAATAATGGTAACTAGTGTTATTACTGTAAAACATGTTGGCTCTACTCACAAATGTAATTACATTTTAAGTGTATGGTATGGTTCACAAGCTTTCAATATAGGCAATTGGTTTTTAAAGCGTAAATTTTGTAGTGAAGCGTGTTCTTTTTGCCTTTTTTGTCTTTTCTCATTTCTCATAATGGAGATTGCATTAATTCATTCACCATAGAATTCTAGATTGCAATCATGAATAATTTGTGTGAGATGGCATGTTACGCCATACTTTTATCCAGTCATCCATTGTTTGTATACATGCACTCTGGGTGCATCTATTCATTATAGAAGAAGGCATTTAATGTACACTAATTAATTAATCCCAAATGTAAATTTGAACTTTCAATTTTGAATAGCTGCGCTATATAAAGTGTACTTTCTTTTCAACAGCCATATATCTACATTTATAAATGAGTGCATTTGGCAAAAAAAGATTACATGATATAGACATAGTAATTTGAATTAATTAATTTTTGAAATAAATTTGCAACAATGAATTTTTAAAATGAATTTGCACAAATACATTTTTGAAATAAATTTGCACAAATTCATTTTTGAAATAAATTTGAAGAAAGTAAAAGATATTACCTGAAATAGATACCATTATAGTTAATTTTTTTCCCCAAGCATGTGTACATGTATGTACTTTTAAAAGTCAACTACTGCACATAATAGCGGAAGTGGTGTGGCAAGATCGGTAGAGCGCGCGCTTTCCGATCTCGAGATCCCGAGTTCGAACCCTGCCCACTCCGTTTGTCCTTCAGCAAGACAATTAATCCACATTGCTGCTCTCTACCCAGGAGTATAAATGGGTACTTGGTTGGGTGTTAATTAGCCTTCAGCGCCTGTTGGGCAGCTTGGGCTAGTATGCTCCCCTGAGAGTTGAGATGGTGCACAAGATAATTGTGCGGGTTTGAACTGTACCTGATGACCAAGGGTAATAATGCGCCTCTGAATAGGGCACCTAGATACTAGGCTTGGGCGTCAGAACCGATTACCCGATTCTACTCGACTCCAGAAATGGGAATCTGCCCTCGATTCCTGAATAGCGTAGAACCGAGTACTCGAAATAACGGTTCATGTGCAAAATAGTACCGATTCTGTGTCTATGCGACTCGCGAGAGAGGGGGATCGCGCGCAAGATCGAGTCGATTCTGATTTCTGAGGAGAGTCCGCTCTCATATCCCGACTCTCCTCGGGAATAGACGCGAACTATATAGCGCGGCCCAGCATCATTTACTTATTGAACGCATGAAACCGCCGTGTCTCGCACAGACACAGTTCTCCTCGTCTCTCCCCGTCTTAAATCATTTCAAGAAAACAACGGTGGCGCGCGCGCCAATAGACTAGACGTGTACTGTACAGTTACATGTGCGCTGCCGGCCATGCCCATATATAGAAGTATGACTCCAACATGCACAGAACATACAGCCACGGCGAGCATGTACGTTCGTGTATGCAGCTCATGCATTGCAAGCGCGCGAAGCAAAACTCCTGTGCATGCGATATGCTGCATGCATGCAATGCTCGCTCTGGCTCCGATATGGATATACATGGCGGCAATGTGCTGTTTATGTCGCTATGTTTGCGAACTTTTTGATATTTCAGGTAAGAAAATTCAATTTGAATGTTGTTACTTGCTATGTCAAGCGCAATTGTACCTGCCTTACGCGGTATAGCGCTACTAGAAACCAGCACCATTGTAATGGTTATCTCTTGGAACCGGTACTTCCCATGTACACAGAGGGTATGAATGATTGTGTGATTTTGCAGGTATGAATTACATGTATGTGTACGATCTCAGAAAGAACCGATTCCTTTCAGAACCGAGACATGGGTATGGAATCGGAATCGACTCCAAGCTGGGGCAGAACCGCCCAGGCCTACTAGATACATGGCGCTCTATACATGTAAATGCTCTATATTATTTATTATTATTAAGCAAGAAACTTGTTTAATATGCTCTCACAATGTATGCATTAAATGGTTACTTACAAGTTACAACACAAGATAATCATTCAAAATGCTACAATGCTCAAATGGTTGATTAACATATTTAATGTTTATTGATTTATGGACAAATCATTTATGAACGAACAAAAACAAACAAATTAATAAACAAACTAACTAATTAATAAACAAACTAACTGATTATGTTACAAAGATCCAACAACCAGGAAATAAACATGTTGCTAAAAATTGACAATTTTATAAGGAAAATAGAATGGTAATTAAAAGTTTATAAAGGACAAGAAAGCGTATACTGCAGTAAAGCAATTTTGTTTAATAAGGTGATCTGCCCCTTCAAGGCCCTGTTGTGAAACGTTTCACACCGCCAGTGATTGAAATTGACGAGGCAGCTGACATTGCCAATTTGCAGCGAGACAGGGAGTACAAAGTGATCAATCAGCCCTTAAATTGGGCATGTCCTCAATTGGTTTAGGCACTAGCCGGGACCTGGCTCTAAATCTGGGAGGATATTGGTCTAAATTGTACGCTGTTCACATTGGAGTGGGAATCAATGGCCACAATGTAAAAACAATTTTGTAGAAGACCGAACCCGTGAACTAGGGCAATTTATCTTGTGATATGCTTAACAGAGCCCCTTTAACCCATCAAGGATGATTGCCCTCATATTGGTGGTTTGGTAGTCCTACATTTGCGCAGGAATATAACAAGAAAATTAGGTGTACAAGGAGAAAGAGCATACATTTCTAAATTTTTTGTTCCAATTTTGTTACCTGCTTTCAATGTAATGATTTTTATAGCTGCATAGATTGCTATATTTTAGGAAAATCCTTAAATTGGCAATGCTTTGTCACATTTTGGCAACTTAACTGCAAACCAATAATGTTTCTTCTGAAATTTTAATAAAAAAGTACTATGTACCTTCAGAGAATGCCCAGGCATTGGGCAATTGGTTACAATCTTCGGAAGATCGTACAGCTACAAGGCGTAAGATGCGACACGTCAATTTAGGTCAGCTCATCTTTGAAAACAGGATTGAAGGACACATGTATGGCAAGCCTTTTGCCACAAAAGTCGATAAACTCTGTTTTTCTCAGATAAACCAAGTTTTTTCTCAGATAAATTGAGTTTATCACTGACAAACTTAGTTTTTCTGAAAAACTTGGTTTATCTGGTGATAAACTGAGTTTATCTGAGAAAAACAGAGTTTATTGACTTTTTGTGCAAACGGCTTGCCATACACATGACTACCAAGAAGACAAAGAAAAAGAAGATATGAGCATAAATCCTTTCACTAGCATATCCTCCTGAGTGTCACTGATAATTGAAAAGTTTTCTGTGTTTGAGACTGTGGTCACTCTTCTTGGTATAATTACCTACCAACATATTGCTGAGTAACTAATGAACTCTGGTATTAAGTAAGAGGAAAACAACCAGTTATTAAAGAAACTCTAGAGATGCAGGTGATTATTAGTGTTATTTTTGTCAGACTAGTTACTAGATCTATCCCTTTAAAGAAAACCTCTCTTGAAATAAATTTCCCATGCAGATAAAGGCATTTCTGAGAAAGAATGCACTAACTATCTAGAGCTAATAATTTAAAGAGAAAGTTAAATTAAGAAAAGTAAAGCTCTTCTAAATGAGAAAAAGAGCAACTAGTAGCTAAAAATAACTCAACTGCCCTTTTTAATTGGGCCAGCGTGTTAAAATTCACAGCCATGGTGCTTGTATGTATCGGGCATTCCATCCGTATTTTATAACCCAGTAATGGCGTATTGATTTATGCACACATCTGCAATACGAAAGATAAGTTCAAATGTGTTCATGTCTGGGTGTTTCTAAATGTGTTGGTCAGCTAAAAGCCTAGATGGATGACATTTGACAGAACATTTGATTGCCCAATAATATTCTATTGATTTTTGAACCTGCAATAACAAAGATTGGTTGAAATATGTTGTAGAATTTACAGATCTACATGTACATGTGATGTATATATCTATAGATAGTGTTTCCAGGTATGTACTGTAGGTTATTATTTTGGTTAGTTGAAAGCCTGTGACATTTGATGGAACATATTATTACCCAATGATACTATTCCCAGATGATCTCTTAACTACTTAAATACAGATACTGTGTCTATACTGTACAGCTTATTGCGTGTACGTTCTAGGTTAAATGTAAAAGTGCATGACATTTGACTGAACATTTTATTACCTGATAATATCGTATTGATTAATGCACAGCTCTGCAATAGGTGACTGAACATTTCATTACCCGATAATATCGTATTGATTTATGCACCTGCAATAACACAAATTTGAAATATGTTGTAGAATTCACCAGAACAACGTGTTTCTACAATATGTGTTAAAGCCTGTGACATTTGACTGAACATTTTTATTACCTAATAATATTGTATTGATTCATGAGCCTTCCCTAACACAATTTATTCCTTGAAATGTACTAATATCATCGTTCTCGTTGCGTTGTCATCATCGTCATCATCATCATCAAGTTCAGGTGGCAGTATGCAAGCCCCCACACTAACTTTTTTCTGTACTGGCCTATTTGGGCAAGTAAAATCATACATTTTGAAATTGTAATTGCCCCAGTATAAAATTTACTTGCTCTCTTATTTCTAGATGAGATTAACACATAATGTATGAATTACAATTGTCTTCTTGTAGTTGAACAATTATTTAGTTACCTAATTGGGCAAGGAAAATAGACAATTTATGAAATTTTACTTCCTCAACACCAATTTTTACTTGCCCGACACCAATTTTTACTTCACAAAAGCAGGCCATGCAACGCTATCTTCTGCCAAGTGTGTTGCACCAGTCATTCCTTGTCCAGACACTCTTTACATCAGTCCAAGATATCGGTGGATTACCTAGCTACCACTTTTTCCTTGAATTGCTCCTTGCAGTATTTGTTTCTCAACTCCTCCAGTTCTCCTAAAGATGTGCCCAAAGTACTTAAATTTTCTCTCCATAATTCCCCCTTTGATACATGTAATTTTAAAATCAGTTGCTTACGGGAACCGGGTGGGCTACATTATGTACAAAGTCTATGGAGATTTTTAATCTCGAAGGGAACGCGTTAAGTCTGTACCAATCTTGTTCAGAATCGAAATATTTGTCTCTCTATCTTTCCATGACGCTATTAAACATACATGTTGTAAACAAGTAAAATTTCATAGGCCTTGTTTCTATTTATAAAAGTAAATTTAGATTATTCTGCCATGTTACAGTAACGGCACACAACATGAGGCACAACATTTTACAGTCCAAATAATGGCTTATTGATTTATTCACCTGTCATAACATCTGGGAATTTAATGGGCAAAGTCTCCACTAGATATTGATCATAATTTCTTTTGATGATAATATAAATACATAAAAGCTCTATTGACTTTTATGACTGCAAATTTATTACTACAAAAGTTACTCTTTTAAGAGTATTGGCCCATTCATGACAGAGCTGTGTATACTCTACATTTGTTTTGACTGGCCTTATGAAAAATACATTACATAATCTTCAATCAAAATATATTTTGTTGAATGCAAATTTTCACTATTAAGTACTTGGGCAAATGTTCTATTCTAACTAATTATTTTAATTTAGTTATTTTCAAGCTATAAAATGACTCTGCACTATTTTGTTTCTGCTAGCGGGCCAGAAAAGGAAATTTACAATCCCTGAAGTTACTTTGTTTTTAAAATATGAAATGTTACTTTCTTGAATTAATTTGGAAAATTGGGAAATGTTTTTTCTTTCTGTACTGGCCGGCCTATTCAGGCAGGGTAAAATCATACATTTTGAAATTTTACTTGCCCCAATATAAAGTTTACTTCCCCTCTTACTTCTAGATGAGATTATATGAAATTACATAGATAGAGTTTAACAATAGTATACATATCGTTGCCCAATCGGGCAAGCAAACTGAACAATTTATGATATATTTTATTTGCCTGACACCAATTTGTACTTGCCCCGGGCAAGCTGGCTAGTGCTAGTGTCAATTCAAGCCCTGCCTGCAGAATAAGCCAATGTGTGGCTATCTTGAAAATCACATTGTCTTGAGTGGGTTTAACTGAACATTACATTGCCCTTGTGACATGCTCAAACAAATTCAATAAAGATCTGAAATGATACAAGGCAATTCATTACGAGATCCAATAAAAGATATTCATAATGATGAAGTCCATTAGTGAAATTAATACACAGGCCACCACCCAGGGCCAAGGTTAGATGAATCTCATTAGTATACCTTTCACATCATGGCTTAAAATTTAAACACTTTCATAGCACAGTACAAGTTGTAAAGAAGATGCCACTTGCAGGTGCCTATCTTGAAAATCACATATCATGTGGTCTTGAATGGACTTTAAAACTGAACTTGTGAGATGCACAAAAATGGCAATGAAGATCTTATATGATACAAGGTTATTTCATGTCTATGAGTGAAATTAATACTCTGGCTACTGCCCAGGACCAAGGTTAGCTGAATTTCATTAGTATTCCTTTTCACATCGTGGTTTAAAATATAAACACTTTCATAACACAGTACAAAGTTGTAAAGAAGATCTATGCCACTTGGTGTCTATCTTGAATGGGTTTTAAAACTGAACTTGAAAAAGATCTGATATGATTCAAGGTTATATCTCCAGTC
Source organism: Echinarachnius parma (assembly GCA_037951105.1). Taxonomy (NCBI): domain Eukaryota; kingdom Metazoa; phylum Echinodermata; class Echinoidea; order Clypeasteroida; family Echinarachniidae; genus Echinarachnius; species Echinarachnius parma. The sequence goes on from JBAMJV010005832.1 coordinate 26,959, forward strand.
TGTAAGTGAAATTTATACACTGACAACTGCCTCACTGCAGGGCCAAGGTTAGCTGAATGGCATTAGGACCCTTTTCACATTGTGATTAAAAAATGTAAACACCTTAATAACACAGTACAAAGTTGTAAAGAATGTGGCAATTGGTGCCTATCTTGAAAATCATGTAGTCTTGAATGTGCTTTTACTGAACTTGTGAGATGCACACGAATGGCAATAGATAGTGCTAGGCCTAGAGCAGCCACAGACAGGCTAGCATTACCTTCTCACCTTCCAAGCACTTCAACTTGCAAATCCTCCCTAAGATTGGACAATGAGATAAGAGGGTTACATACATTTCTTGAATTGAAGGATTTTAAAAATGGGTGTCTATTTTGCAGGTTCAAAATGTATATATAGTTTCATGACAGCAAGAATATATTGAAGAAAACTTCTAGCCTATTATAGGTTACCTGAAGAGATTACGTCTAAAATATCACTCTTTGTGTGTTTATGTATACTCCATATCTATGCAGTCTTGCTTAAAATTAGATAGCAACCGCATACACTTCATTGTACATTGGCATTTGTACAAGGGCGATGTACAAAAACCAAATGTATTGGTTTTTATGTAGATAAGTTGTGTATCTAGATAATTTCTGCCCAGGATAAGCCTGTTGAATATGCTTCTTATAGAGCAACAAGGACACTAACCATTAATCCTGTACACATGTATGATGTACACATGAGCTTAACAACCTTCTTACTTCAGGTAGATGTGACCCAGAGAAAAGATTAAAATTATTTATTTTTTCGGGGTCTACTTTTCAAGCTTGCCTGCATAAAAAATAGCACCCTCAAATTGGTTTTGCATTGAATTCTATGCAAATTTACAAGGGCTCTTTTTATGTTTTTCGGGGGCTCCTTTGGGCATTTTGGGGGCTAAATCGCCATGAGCCCCAGTGTACTTTTATCACTGATGTGACCTAACGGCGAAAAAATTAATATTTTTATTTCGGGGGCTCCATTTTCGGGGGCTACTTTTCCAACTTTCGGGGGCTACAAATTTCCGGGCTCTTTTTCGAATTTCAGGGGCTACTAATAAGCTATAATGCTGTAAGTGATCATTTTATATATAAGCATTTGATCACAATCCAAACAGAAAAATCCCACAAAAAAAAAAAAAAAAAAAAATTTCGGGGGCAAATTTTTTTTTTCGGGGGCAAATTTGGGCATTTTGGGGGCGAATTCGCCCGCCGCCCCGTGTATTTTTTTCGTTATTTTGCTTCAATATTTACAAGTGCCTTGCTTCACGTCCAAAGTGTTTGTTAAATATTAATGTGATCCATTAACGTTGTCAAAGTCGACCAAAATAACTTGGAGCTTTCACACTTCTCTTGTACCTTGTTGTTTAGTTTCTCATGGTAACAGAAGAATGAAATGGGTTTTGATTTTTTCAAATGGCTCCCAAATTATGGAGATATTTAAGATCGAAGTGAAAAGCATTCCTGAACGCTTTTCGATTTGGATGCTTCGATTGTTTATAGTATCCTGATAGTATCCCGATACTTCGGACCCTGAAAATGACCTTGTTATGTTAGGTATCTTATTATAATATTAGGGTAGAAAAAACAATGGAATACATAAAGAGCTTGATTTGTTTATATCAAAGCTTTATAACGAAAGTCCACTGTAAATTTGATGAATTTAAGCAATTGTTTGATCTTGATTGTATAATTGAAACAACTCCAACTGGAACAACACTCAATGATGACACAACATATCATATATGAATGGGTACCTTTAAATTCAAACTAGAACATGTACTATGCATTTCGGTCAGGCCATATGCTAGTTGCTTGCGTCAGCGCTGTGCCACATATTTGCTGTCGCATACATATGGAAGCCGTTGGCATGCGGCATGGAATAACTGAGTCTACAGTCGCAAGTCTCAACCATTGAAATATGAATTAATGGATAATCTATAGCCCATGCCTGGCACTGAGAGTACTGGAACAGTTTGAACCTAATACGTGTGGTTTGCGGTTGCACCATGTAATGGGGGAGGGTTGTACAAGTGGGGGAGGATACTGTGTGATGACATACAGTATCATAGAGTGAATGGGTACTCTAACCCTAACCCTTCGGCATGCGACATGGCATTTAAATCTCAACCTGGCCTGGTCTACTGACAATGCAGATGTTAGCATGCCAATTGCTAAGCCTAATAGAATATTTACGCTTCTAAATAAGTTTGAACCTACCTACTGTATAGTACAGCCATCTTGTGACTCAAGTTGGCATGTGGCACGGAATGAGTCTACAGTCCCAAGTCTTAACCATAGAAATATGAATAAATAGATAATGTGTACCCCATGTACCCCATGCATGGCACTGTAAGTACTGGTAAAGTTTGAATCTACTGTACAGTGCAGCCTTCTTGTGACTCAAGAATATTGAACATTGCATACATTCATGTATCTAGCCATTGGCATGCAGTCTGGAATAGACTGAATCAACAGTCTCAAATCTCAACCATTGAAACATGACTGATAGGATAGTATAGCCTGATAATGTGGCTTTGTGAACTTGAACTTTAGAGTGCAACCATTGAAATATGAATAAATAGATAATGTATACCCCATCTGTGGAACTTATGAACTGAGTTGCTATAGCTGAGTATTGTATACATGTGGAAGCTGTTTATTTGCGGTCTGCTAATGGAATAACTGTGTCTGACATCTACATGTACAGTCTCAACCATAAATGTACAACTTACATTACGAAGTGCATATACACTGGGCCCAAAAAGAAACTTATATTTTTTCACATGATCATATCTTGAAAGTCTGTCCATCAAAATTAACCAAAATGACACACAGGATTACTTAAATACCCTTCTCCAATGACATGTCAATATCAAAACGGTTATCTTACTAACAGAACCAAAAAATGGACTGACATGGAACCGTTAGCTGTATCACATGTCACAGCCTGGACATTTTGGGAACAGAGTTTAAGGCAGGTGAGGAAGTCAAAAGAAATTGAAATTAAGGTAATGTCAGTTACCCAAACACAAACATCAATAGGGGGTGTGTCCACCATGTGCTTGGAATCATTCAGTGCATCTTATACGCATGCTGTCCACCAGGTTTCTGATACAGGCTTGGGGGAGAGTGTTCCTCTCTTCCTGTAGAGCTGCTCTAAATGTGTGCATTAACTGGCGGATTGTCCCTTATACTGTGACATGTGGTCCCGGAAGTTATTCCATGTCACTGCTTTTTGCGGTTGTGTCAGTTGGGTAACTGCTTGGTTACTGCCATGTGTTTAGAGTAGAGTATTTAAGTAATCCTGTGTGTGATTTTGGTTAATTTTGATGCACAGGATTTTAAGATATGATCATGTCAAAAAATATAAGTTTCTTTTTGGGCCCAGTGTATATGCAGTGCTCGAAATTAGCATGTTCGCTGGCCCGGGGGCCACTAAAGATGAGCTTCGGGCCACCAAATATCATTGATCAGGGATGCCAGAGTTCCGGCTATAGCCGGAATTCTGGCTTTTCCGTTTGTTTTACAAAAATTCCGGCTCAAAAAAAAACAAAAAAACAAACAACAATTTTTAATTTATTTTTTATTTTTTATTTATTAATTTTTTTAAATAAATATTTTTTTTAGGGGATATGATCCCCAAAATAGGCTCAGATTGCACCAGAGAGCATCTGGAACCCCAGGCTAAAGGGACTTCACGCTCGTGATGTGCGCTTTGCGCGCATTATTTTGAGTCTCCACAAATTTTCAGGCCCTGGAGCCATTTGCCACTGGCATCCCTGATTGATGCTTAATTGCACTGGCCAGATTGGCAACCAAAATTTGTTATGTTTTTCTTAGTTTGGGGCCATTAGAATTTGAAAAATATTGGGTTTACTTGTAAACCCTACTTGGCCACAGGGAACAAAAGTTAATTTCTAGATACCGTATCCCTTTTCATGGCTTTGTGAATAAAGTTTTAGGTGAAGGCACAGTGCAGCCATCTTATGTTTTAAAATGTATTGATGGTCACATCATGTTATTACTGAATCTGAATTCACAGTCAAATAGATATCACTTGATAATCTATGCCCTTTACATGGCCTTGGGAACGGTCAATGCCATTGTGTAGTCATCTAAATGTTGTTGTCTAACAAAATTAGGAGTTGCCAATTTGTAGAGGAAAACAATGATCAATTTTGCCTTAAAATAGCTCTCGTCCTTGATGGGATAACTGAATTTAAATACCAACCTGGCCTGGTCTGGTGTTGCACAATACATCATACCAATTGCTAATCCTAATAGAATATTGTTTTAACATAACATAAATGATCTAATTTGTTGATGAAAAGAAAAGTGATCATTATGAACAATTAATAACGACCCTATTCTTAGTGTTAAAATGTACATCAGGGTTATCATTATCAAACTACAAGTGAAAAAAAATCATCTGTGAGGACCGAGAAAAGGTGGGAAAAAAGAAATGGAAAGAAATAGTTTTCTTATCACACTTTCATACAAAATCTTAGATATTATCATATCTTTACAATATCTATACATGAAATCATGGGACTACTGATTATTAATATCTCAAAAATTGAACAGTTGTGCAATTTATTATTTAACAATTTATGGCAGCGTAGCTTTAATGGTGTGCCGTCCTTCCCACATATTATACCCATTTAACAAATATGCTTTTAGCTATTGCATGTCACTTAAGCAAAATTGAGAGCACTTGTAGTGCTGGCAACCAAAAATTATTGTCAAATTACCATGGCAACCACGCAACAAGGATATCGCCTGCTTTCTTCTCGGTGTGGGGGCATATATTTGACAAGGATATTTTTTCTGATGCAATTACATTAGAAAAGGCCGAGCTTGAGATCTATCTATATTGGTGGTAGGTAATCAGTCATTTGACAGTGGCGTGTCTTGCTATATAGCTAACAGCAGTTTTATTTCTTAACGGTGAAAGGGATGTCATTGAATAAATATTTTTTGTATGGTCAGATTTCATATTTTTGATTGTGTATACTTTGACAGGCCGGGGTTGCTCATATTCAACTAATAATACTTTTCAGGATGCAATGATATTTTGAAAAGCAGACTGATTATTAAAGGGTTCCTAGAAGCCATTGAATATATTTTTTTGTTTGGTCAGATTTCTAATTTCTAATTATGTATTAAAATTGACATTGGAGATATGCTTATTCACCTTGTAATCATTTTCCACATGTCATGTAATGATATTGCAGTCCAGTGCTCGAAATTAGCATAGGCCCATTGGCCCGGGGCTACTAAAAATTAGCTTTGAGCCACCAAATTTCATTATCCAAAATTCTACTGGCCCGTTCGGGCAACCAAATTTAACAGAATTTGATATATGTTTATCTTTGTTTGGGGCTACCAGATTTAGGTTTCTCGCCACTCAAAGTTGAAAAATCTTGTTTTTACTTTCCCGACTGGGCCACAAGGCAAAAAGGTTAATTTCTAGCATTGGATATTGGTTGTAAATGATCACTCATTTCAAGACGTGTTATATTTTGCTGTAGATGATGGCAGTCTTTTTTGTAAGATCCTAAGATCCTAAGTTGAATTCAAAAGTTGGACTTCAAAATTATGGAAAGCCGTTAGTTTCTTTAAAAAAAATTATAATTTCTTTTAAATGCATGCAATTTTTATTCAAATCATTGATATTTTCTCTTATCAAGGGGATTTCATGTTCTTGATGTACAATTTATGAAAAGTCTGAAATACTTGATTTTTGCTTTTTAATATGTTTTATTCCAAGGCTACAAATGGCTTTCCATAACAGTTAAGTCTAACTTAGAGATAAGTTCAACTTAGGATCTTTGTGAACACCCCCCAGGAATCATATTTCTGCAATTCTAAAGAAACAAGAGGTGATGGCAGTCTGATTTTAAAGGATTACTAGAAGTTACATGTACTATGTTTTCATACATGTGTCATTTTTAAAAATTGTTTACAGATTGACAAAGGAAAATAAGAACAATATGCAGATAAAATATAAACTTTCTTATTTTGCAAATTATGAATGATTATATATTTGTATTATTTGTTTGTTTCATACAGAGCTCAGTACAAGTGACCTTTGACCGGCTCAAGCCAGGAAACACCGCACCAAAGTTCCAGAATGTCCAGGCTGAATCGGGTCCTAAAGATCACTTGGTAAGTACCGTTTAGCTAGACTTACTTGATTTATATGCCACCTAATATGACTGATAATCATCTCTAAGCGCTTTACAATGATATTATCACCCGGGTCATAGGATACAATGCATTTCATCACATATTATGTGCACCATCTCCAGTCCCTGGGGAGTATTCCTTCTAAGTGGCGCATGGGCATTGAGAAGATCGTTCACCTTTTAGTTAGTTGTTCTACTGCACTTTCCACTGTCACTGTTCCCGTAACCACGCACCCTTATCACGCAAGTACAACAATACTGTTGATATACTAGTGATATACTTATTAGAAGAAGAAGAAGAAGTATGTGTAGCTAGAACGCAACACTCGGGGCACACCTCTGCCAATACACCAATTTTATAACATTCTATTTGTGAAATTTACTTTTTGTGAGACCTTGACATTTGACCTTGACCTTTGACCTTGACCTTTGACTTTTGACGTTGAAAATTTAGTGGGTTATATTTTAGAAGGACAGGTAGCTTCTATGAAAAATTGGTTGAGATATCTGCAACATTGTGGGCAGGAGACTGTTCACAAACAAACACACAAACGGAACCGAAAACATAACCTCCTGCAACTTTGTTGGTGGAGGTAACTAGACTTTCTATAATTGCCATATCATTTGCTGGAAAAGATAACGTGGCCCTTTTTGTCACTTTTTGTACGTCGTCAGAGATGATTATACAGTTTGGTAGCCTTGTATAATGCAAATTAGCTCTCTTTTATTTTGATAGATAAATCTTCCAAACTAAAAGTAATATTGTCTGAAAATTTGGTATCACAAGAAATTGATATATTGTCCTGTTTGAAAGACTATTTTGACAGATATTTCTCCAAAACTAGAAATAATTATTGTCTGAAAATTTGGTATCACAATAAATCATCCTGCTTGAAAGACTACTATACTATTTGAGTTGATCTAGCCCTGAGCATTAGGAATACAGGTCTGAAAGAAAGTGTGGTATAAGCCTCACTGATTTAATTAACTTTCAATCGCGTCTCTTTCCCCATGTGTTTAAACAGAGACGCATGTGTATGAATCCGTTGTTCGCATATATATTTGAGGCTTGCAAATTTAATTAATTCTTGTCTTTTTATAGAACTTTAGATCCCTAATGTAAAATTCAGCACCTTTGATAGAAATATATAACAAAAATGTGTACACCTGGGACTAGTAATACAATAATTCCATCCGGAATTGAGATTTTGTTTTCAAGATTTCCAATGACTTTACCAGATATATTCAACCTCAGTGAGGATGAGGGTGAATTTTTGAACCTCCAATTGACAATTGAGAAATCTGCATGCCTGTGATGAAGGTTGGTGCTGAAGGGATGCCAAAATAATTTACTATTTACACTCAAACTTACTTGAATACAAAAATTTTAAAAATTGCATTTTTTGAAAAATTGATTCTTCAGGCATGTAGAATTCATTTAGGATATAAAGCGAACCTATTATTATTATTATTTTTTATTATATAATATTCCTCATGAAAGTACAGGTTCTATTTGAACTTCAGTATGATTTGATTTTAGTGCAATAATTACAAAGAACTCTTCGATAACATACATTTATAAACAAACATAGATATATTGACATGTACACAAGTACTGTAGTATTGTCACTGGTAACTGTGCACTGTAAAAACAATAGCCGCACAGAATTGGAGTATGCATTTGTATATTATTTACAGTGTGATTTATAATGTATACACAAGGGACCTTGAAAGGTCTGCCCAGGGTAGACTGCTAATCAGGGGCTATTGTAGATAGTATATGGCCAAAATCCATTATCATTGATTACTCAATCATCACCTGTATTGTGCCTGCAAGATGTGAATGATAACGATGATGATTGTATACGGCAAAAAACAAAAGTAGAGTTTGTAAATTCAGAAGTATAGATGCATGTGCATGTACATGTAAATAACAAATAAATTCAAGTATATAACAGATGATTTGATTTGTATTTGAATTCAGGGCTGCTCATTATTCTTTGCTCATTTTCACATTGAACAGTAAATTTGTGTCTGAAATTATAACCAGAAAATATGTTCTGTTGGCCTATCCCAGTACCTTTGTTTTGGGCAGTCACTTAGCTCTTTGTTACGACTGCTTTGAAGCTAAGCTTATATGATTGGCAAAAACAAGTTTATGAACATTTTGATGAAAATCTGCTTAGAAATATATACACTTTGTGAAGTATCCTAACAACAAATGTATACTGTCTAACAACCCCCCAATTTTTTTTTTTTCACGAGGGCCATTTTGAAAATTTTGAGGGAGAAAAACGCCCTCGTGAAATTATTCAGGAGGGCTATTTTGGGGCTCACAGGGGCTCTATTTTTGTTTACTACATTTACACTGTTCACGGGTCTAATAAATGATTATCAATATTTATCATGATGTGACCTATCCAATTATGCCATGTTTGGTACGTTTCTGGCGCTTTCCGATCATGCAGAAAGCTCACAGTGGCGATTTCAAAGGTTTCGGGGGCGAATCGCCCGTCGCCCCCATGTATTTTTTTGGTTGCTGTCTAACAATCTACTGTCTGATACTTGTTTGTACTGAAGTTACATAAATGTCAAGGAGAAAATGTTCCGCATCACAATCTTTTTTGCTCCTACTTCGCAAAATATTGAACAAAACATAAATGTATGATACATGCATAATTTAGAATGCATTCTACTTTCAAAGTTTGATGAGCACTTTATACATAAGTATTTAGCAGCATTCATGAAAATGTTCCGACTTCATGATTTCATTTAATTTTAATGAGGTTTTTAAGCAATTTATTAGTAGATGGCAAGCAATCATGAAGGGGAGATTATTATTGCAGATTGGCATTTCTAATTGATATGAAAATTTGGATTGCTAGTGAGGGTACGCAGAGAAGTCAATTCCACCCCCTCAGTAGCAGTTCAGGATTTACCAAGAAATTGATGCATAAATTATTCCCTTTTCTACCCCAGAGCACACGCATCTCTCTTTTGTAGTAAGTCGGTTATTTGGAAAACCGGTTAACTGACGGCAATAACCGGTTAACCGAACGGGTAACCAAAAAAAAAAAAAATAATTGATTAAATTTTGTATTTTGTATTTATTTATTTTATTATATATTTTTTATTTTTAAAATTTTTTTTTCTCTCAGTTATACCATCCGATATCTGTCCGTTTTTTTTTTCAATTGGAATCAGCAGGGGTAATCTATCTAGAAATTCACATCTGACGCGCAAACATACATTGATGTATGATTATTACCTGGCTTTAGCTGAGTTACCCTTATGAAGCGCAAATGTGCTGTGGTTTCGTTTACGTTTAAACTGTATTATACATGTATGTTAAATTCTTTTGTTGCTTGCTAGGTTTTTAGGAAGCATTTGGGAACTTGACGAAAGGTACCCCAGGGACTATTTAAAGATAAGGCTAATAAATCATGATGATATTCTAACTTTTTGTTGGGCCATCTATCTAGAAATTCTAATCTGAAGCGCAAACATACATGTATACATATATATTTTGACCTGGCTTTAGCTGAGTTACCCTTATGAAGCCCACATGTGCTGTGGTTCTGTTTACCGTTAAACTGTATTATTTGTTACTTTCTTTTTGTTTCTTGCTAGGAAGCATTGGGAACTTGAATAAAGGTGCCTCAGGGACTGTTAAAAGATACGACTAAGAAATCATGAAGATATTCTAGCAGTAATTTTGGGCCATCTGATCTAGAAATTCACATCTGACGCGCAAACATACATTGAATGTATAACTTTTACCTGGCTTTAGCTGAGTTACCCTAAGGTAGTGCTCACAAAAATATGTGGATGAACCGCATATTGAAAGACAAAGATCCAAACCAGTGCTAGTACGTTATATACCCCAACAAAATATACAAATAGTACAGTTGGGTTTGTAGTCTTCGCAACCCAGCAGACCACTGCCAGTGTCAAGCTACTGTAAACGTGGTAATGTTCGCGGTGCATTTATTTTCACGGATTTTGCGCTGAAGTCTGCGTCCGCGAATATTAAAGGCATATATGCGTGGGTTATAATGGGTAGTCAGCAAATTCCAACTCGACTCCACCGTAATCTCTCGAGGTAAACTCACGATATGTGTTGGATCGATCGAAGAGAGGTGCTTCTTATGAAATTGCATGCAGCAAACAAATTTCTCACGCTGTCACATAAGGCATCAAACAGCGGCACTTTGAAGTCGGTTGCGGTTAAGCGTGTTACGTGATATTTTCGCTCTGATGGATCTCCATTCGACTAGTACAAACATTCCGAACGCGACTATTTTTTATGCATTTTTGACTCGGGTATTCGGAAGTGGGACAGTTTGCGATCGCTACTTATAACTGAGCCAATGGGGATTACGTACCTTGCATAAAAGTGCGCAAGATGGATCCACGCGTCTTAATATACCGGTCTTTAAAACCCGCAAAATATAAATGCGCGATGTGCAATGCAAGTGAGCACTTGCTCGGCCATGAAATTAAAAAGCCGCATATGTGTTTTTGTGTCGCTCAGCGCGAAATATTACTCGCGCGAAAATAACAATGTTTACAGTATCTTCATCAGATGTGAACTCATTTTGCTTCTAAAGAGAATTTACATTTTTTTAATTATTGAAGTACTATTGAGCAGACACTGACAAGGATGTGTCAGATGTTTATAAATACAGTCATTAACTTTGATCTTTGACATTTATTATGTTTAACAGATAAGTGACGTGTCAGTCAGATGTGTCTGGGTTTGGGTTTGTAGTCTTCACAACCCAGTGTCAAGCTGTCTACTTGTTACTCAGTTGCAAGGTTGGGACTTTGTAAAGTTAGGGGTGGCCTAAGTAAAGGGAGTATTTGGGACTTGGATTGTATTGACTCGAAGACTGATTCAAGAATGATATTTGTTTTTAATAACAACTTTTGCTTATTACAGATAGTGACGTGTCAGTTGGACGTGCCTGGGTTTGGGTTTGTAGCCTTCGCAACCCAGCAGACCACCACCAGTGTCAAGCTGTCGACTTGTGTCTCAGTTTAACACAAGTTTGGCTCTTTTTAATGTGAAAAGGTAGTCTTGGTAGTAAAGATGGCTTATTGATTGACCACCTTTGCTTCATATTGTTATTTATTACAGATAGTGACGTGTCAGTTGGACGTGTCTGGGTTTGGGTTTGTAGTCTTTGCAACCCAGCAGACCACTGCCAGTGTCAAGCTGTCGACTTGTGATGTCGCCATCAACAGGCTTTCTGGAAAGGTGAGAGAAAAAAGTGTCTTTAAAAAAAAATTAATTTATTGATAAATTAAATGCGGCATTCTTATAAATATTGTCACAAAGTTGCAAAAATTATCCTCAACCTCAATTCAGTCATCAAATTAAACCATGTTTTGGTGTCAAATAGTCTATTGATGACACCATCAACAGGCTTTCTGGAAAGGTGAGAGAAAGGAATTATGTCTTTAAGAAATAAGAATTAAAAAATGAGAGACTTGGCTTTCTAATAAAAACTTTGCCAAATTTAATGTTCAACCTGAATTCAGTCACCAAATTAAACAGTATCGGTGTCAAAATAGTCTATTGATGAAACCATTAACAGGCTTCTGGAAAGGTGACACTAAGGAAAAACAAAAATCTTGTATAATTAGAAGTAAGAGATGAAGAAAATGAGGTTTTATGATAACAAATTACTTGTTGCTAAGTTTGCAAAACAATTCCAATTTAATTTCAATCTCATATTTTAGTAAGAATAATATTTTTGAAAATATTAAGATAACTAGGTTTCTCTTTAAAGAGAGAGACAATATTTAGCATGTATTTGAATGTGTTATTTTCTGAATTGTTTGGAGTTTGCTTGTTTGATATTTTAATTTGTTTTCATAAATTATTTAAACAATGTAAAACATTGTATATCGGTACTAACATTACGTATTGTTTAGAGCCTTAAGGAAAGGGACAAACATTCTTAAAACAATTAAACATGCAAGGGAAGAGAACACTTCTGTCCAGACTTAAATTTAGTGACTAAAAACTGTATGTTTTCATGGAAAACTTAATTTTAATCATCATACTATGCTCATGATAATATAATAACAGATATTTATATTGTGCAAGAACTTATTGTATAAACATTAAACAAAATGTAGCATACGTAAATGACAGGGTGAACATAAATAATGAATTTAATTCAGTTAGTTCATATCTTGTGTAGATTTCTAGATATAAAAGAACAATTATTCAGGTATTTAAAAAAATCTTAGAAATTAACACATTTGTTAGCATAAAATATTAAGTATAAGATGGAGCTCCAAACTGTTTCATTTAATGTTATCCTGTACATAAACATACATTTGGGAAACATGTAGATCTAGTCAAGATCTGATTATACGTGTCATACTGCACAGTATCATTATTGGTATGGTGACATGTATAGATTGAATCTAACCCAAATTATACTGCATAATGTGTTTCCAAATATATTCTTTTTGAGTTTTTTGGTGTGTTGATATTAATTACAATTTTGTGTTTTCGTACTAACTATATTATCCTATAACAGCTCAAATTGAAGGTAGGGCATTTAATACCATTTGACACTTTTCATGTCATCATGCCGTCGCTGTGCATTTATTGTGTAGAAAAAAGTTGTTTAAAAAGTTCTAGAGTTTGTGATCCTTGTGAGCTGTTGTGACCCCAGCATTCATTTGTAAATTGATGTAGCTCTTGTAAATTTGTCGTGCAAAGTGTGCATGCCATTCAGTGCCTTGCATGAATTTAATAGCTTTTGCCAAACTAATTGTTTTATAGCTCATTCATGAAAACTCAGTCGACTAGAAATTTACTTAATGTTCATACTGTTTATGGTTATTGCCAATATGTATATCTCACCAATGTTTGATATGTTTCAATAAATTGTTGCATGACTGATATATACATATAGAATTATATGTATATTTTTCATTTTGATTTCTATATTTATGTTTCACAAATGTAGGTCCAGGATTAGATTTTTTTTCCTTTTATCGCAATGTTACTACATTTGCATGAAAATTGGTATACATGTACAATTACAAAAATAACATTTTTACATTGATTATAAACTTGCACATTAATATGGTTTCAACTATCTTCAAACTGCAAAGTCTTTTATATGTCATTAATTTCTCAGATTTGTTATAAACTTTACTATATTGCTACTAATTTTATCTCGACCTTTAATGTAAGACGTATATTTTTAAAAGCTTTTTTGAAATTCCTGAACATCAGCAAATATAGATCAGGAATATTCCACGGAATCAGGACACATAACTGAATATATAACTGGCCATAGGCTACTCAAAAACCTGTCCTATATTTACAAGGGTACAAGCGTTTACCTACTAATCATGTATTATGCATTATTACGCCTGTGTACTTGCAGCAAAAATACACAGACTTTCAAAAATGGCTGTTGAAAGAGAGAATTATAACGAAAGCGAGGGATATCTTTGAAGTGATTGTTTTTCTTAAGGTCATTATCAGATTTCTGTTTCTAGTCAAATGCTAAGTGTCAGAATTATTCTACTATATAGATGTTTAAAAAAGTTGTAAGTTCTGTCCAATACTCAATACCATGTTCTATTGATAGACACACTTGTGTTTATGTGGTTATTCATGGATAATACCATATGACAGAATTAACATGAGCTCAAGAGAATGGCTCTTAAACTAGAGAAAGAAAGTCAGATATAGAGCCAAAATGGGGGAGGTTTTAGGAATGCTTAAAATAGCCTTGTATGTCATGATCAGAATTCTGTTTATTCAAATGTTGATTGTGAGGAACACTCAACCACTACTATTCAAGATGGAGTACTCAACAACACCATGTGCTATTTATAGAAACACTTGTGTTTATGTGGTAAGAGAACAAGAATAGGATACATGTAGGAGGGAAGAGGGGGAGATTGGAGGAACCCAATGCCATGTTCTATTTATAGAACACTTCTGTCTATGTGATATTCATGGATAAAGCATTAGGGTAGAAATACATGAACTTGCGGGAATGGCTCTAAATCTAATAAATAATTGAGATAAAGAAAGTGAGATATAGAGCCAAAATGGGGGAGGTTTGAGGAATGGTCAATAGCCTTACGTGCAGGTCATGATCAGAATTCTGTTTATTCAAATGTTGATTGTGAGGAACACTCAACCACTACTATTTAAAATGGAGTACTCAACAGCACCATGCGCTATTTATAGAAACACTTGTGTATATGTGATAATGCCTAGGTCACACCTTTGCATATTTGGCTTGCGTATTGCTACGTATTGCCAGAATGCAGCCATACGCAGACATACCCAATAAAGCGCAATGAAACGTGCTCACTACGTACTCGATACGCAGACTACGCAGAGGTCTGCGTTGGTCGCTCGCTAGTTTTAGAATTTTCGAAACTATCGCAAGTAAACGCAAGGTCAAATCGTCTACGAGCGGATGCGCGTGTCACTGCCTATAGTTGCGCTTCCCGCATGATTTACCTCGCTTTAGCTCGTTGTCGTTCGCATGATTGCGCGTATTGCCACGGTGTTGCTGGCACACTGCTCGCAGCAGCACGAACCGTTGCGCTAGCCACTCGCCAAGCTGCAAGTCTAGGCAATCATAGGCAGTCTTTGTACGAGCAGCATGTACAAGCTAGATACGCAATAGTGTGACTGCTAACTTAAAATTTGCCGCGTATTTCTGGGTAAGGCTGCGTATTGATATACCCCGCCTAGCGCAGCATCATACGCAAAGGTGTGACCGAGGCATAAGAGAACAAGAATATAGAAGGAAAGAGGAGGAGATTCGAGGAACCCAATGCCATGTTCTATTTATAGAACAATTGCGTTTATGTGATATTCATGGATAAAGCATTATGGATGAATTACATGAACTTGCAGGAATGGCTCTAATGAATAAATGAGATAAAGAAAGTGAGATAGTGAGAGAAAGTGGGGGAGATGTGATATAATGTGACCGGATATAGCAAAACCCTGCACTTGTCGGTAATTCATGTTTTGAAGAAATTAGCATTTTAAGTTCATGTAATGACGTGTGTAAGAGACTTATGATTGTAAAATTGAAACAATCATATCTTCACAAATTATTGACCAATTTGTTAGAACAAAGCATCAAATGCCAGCTTGTGATGAGGCCTTTCTAACGGTATGAAAATCTACATTTTAATTTTTACCGACAAATGCAGGGTTTTGCTATAGCCGGTCACATATGGTTAGCCGTGTAGGTCATGGTTAGAATTCTTTCTATTCAAATTGTGAGTGTCGGGAACATTGTGCTATGTTAATTTTTGTTTAAATAGTCCTTGAGATATCAACACCATGTTTTATTTATAGAAACACTTGAACTACATGTATGTGCACCTTATTCATATACTGTACATGTGCATAATGCATTGGCATGTGTGCCTACTTGTTCAAAGCAGAATTGCATGAATTCACCAGAAATAATGGCTCATTTGTAAAAACACTTTTGCAGGCTTTCTCACTGTCAGCAATGGCGTAGCTACGGGGGGAGGAGGGGAGGAACGGCACATGCCCCCTCCCCTCAATAATGTGGAAAAAACAATAAAAACAAAAGGGGAAAATCTGTATAAAAAAAAGGAGTGCCCCTCCCCCAATGATTTGCGTGCCCCTGCCTCCCCCCGAATCAGTCCGACCATTCTATGTATAATGCATTATTTGTACACATGAGCACATGTCTAATGTACAAGTTGCAGTGTAGAATTAGTACGTATATGACTGAGAGACAGAGCGAGAGTGTGGAGAAAAAAAACACAGTCCCCCTCCCCAAACCCCCCCCCCCCCCAAAAAAAAAAAAGTAAAAGAAGAAATAGTAAATTATAAAGGGATCCATAGAGTTCTTTACAAAAAAAAAAAGGCTGACTCGAAAATTAGGCCATAAAAATGATATACTGTATATTCCCACAGTGATTTACAAATCATCTTGGTTAGTGTTTCACAACCTCCCCAGCCCCTCATCATGTTACCCCTTTGAACTATGCAGAAGCTCAAGGCGCCAGGGATATCATGTAGCCTGTAGATATATTTATACAGACTTGCTGAAAAACAGCCTGACAGCTGATAGCGAGTTTATTGTTTCCATGTTTGAATTTATAAATAAAACAAACAAACAAACATTCAAAACGCATGCATGCTTGCACGCACATACGTGCGCACGCACACACACACACACACACACACAAACACATACACACACTTACTCACGCACATAACACTCATACAAGTCTGTATCACAAAAGATAAACATTTCTAGAAGTCAATCTTAATGTATGAAACATTTTTAGAAATGATATACGATTGTCTAATGGGTTTTTTAATGGTTTGAAAATGGCTGTCAATTAACACATTTAATTGATTCATTATTCTTTTTACTCAACTAGGAGTCTATTTTTCTAGTAGCAGTAAAAACGTATTATAATTTTGAAATTGATGTCATTTTATTCTTAACGCGCAATTAGTTTCCCATTGTGAGAAGAAAAAACCCCAAAACAAAACAAAAAAACATTTTAGATGTCTATATGAGACAGTTATCATTCATTTGTTTTTTAATGATTTCAAAATTGCTGTCAATTTACAAAATTTCATTCATTCATGATTATCAGTATCGTGCAATTGAAGGTTTTCCCACTAGCACTGTTGAATATATTCACCTGAAAAAGACAATCATTGTGAGAGGAAAAAAAAGGAACTTAATGCCGAAAACAATGCCTTTATAGTGCACAATTCTTCATAATGCTGCCATTCATATGTTCTTCAATGTTTTTTTGGAATCGCTGCCAATTTAATTATGTCACTGATTTATCAATCTTAACTGTATATATGCAATTATGAGTTTGTCCTCTAGCAAGTGCGGCGCTGTTAGAAGTTTCTCTGCTATAAGTAGGCCTGAGTCATGTCGGAATTTTTTTGTTCCGGAATCCGCCGGTGTTGTGCCGTTCGGAATCCGGTATTCCGATTAAAAAAAATCTGCCAATGAATGATACGGAACGAACACGAACTAGAAGGTCTGCCATGGTTTCGGCAGCGCAGGCATGCAGGCCCCGCGCTGCGAGACAGGCCAACTCAACTGCCTTGACCTTGCAAGCAAGTTGCACTCTTAAAAAGTGCCGAAAAGGAACGAAAATGTCTCTTATTTTACTTACATGTTTGTATGGCTTTTAAAATAAATACGAGAACAATTACCTGCAAAAACAGCAACAAAAAAAAATGCGCTGATTATATCTCGAACATTTTCTAACTCGCTCGAAACTGCATCTGAAGCTAATACAACGACACAAATAAGTCAACACTAACTTGTATACTTTGCGTGCAGGCTATAGGGTCTATTTTCCTACGCGAGATCCATCCGCTGGGGATTTCCCCAATTCCCGGCGGATCGATCTCGCGCAAGAAAATAGACCCATAACCTGCACACAAAGTATACGAGTGATATGGCGGGCTGTGTCGGAGCATTATAATGTACCGATAGATGGCGGACTGGATGTCAACGTTTGAGAAACGTTTGATGACATATGGATATGGAAAATACTGCTGAAAATATGATGACATATGGTACGGCGCAGCTATAGCTAGCTCTGCAGCTGCATGACTGTGCGGGGCGCGCCGGGGTAGCTAGCCTAGTCGATCGTAGTAGTACTCGCTAGATCGGCTTTCATATAAACGCAGCGGATTTCTTGTCGTTGTAAGTTGCATTCGACATCGTCTTTCTTGTACTTTTTTGTCATTTGTTTTCTTCTGTTAGTTTTCTACTACAAAATATGAATTTTTGAGGAAAAAGAGGTTTTCCGTGATTTTCATCGGAATACCGGAATGGAGAAAACTAAACCGGAACACGCACACACCGGACGGATTCCGGTATTCCGTCCGTTCCGACCCAGGCTTAGCTATAAGCAATGATTAAATTAAGTACCATTAAAAGAGAGTCATTGTGAGAAAAAAAGGAAAATGCAGATGACTTTTATTGCATAAAATAATAAGACAATCATACAGTATGCAGTTACTAGAATATTGTAATTCTTGAGTTTGTAATGATTTCAAAATTGCTGCTAATTTACAAACTTTCATTCATTCATTTATTTATGCTTCTTATCATGCAATTAGCAGTTTTCAGACATTCATTTTAAGAAAAGGGGTAAACAAATGGAGATGATCTTTAATGCTTGAGACAATTTTACAAATGTTGTTATTCATGCGTTTTGAATGATTAGGAAATTGCTGCGAATTTCCAATATTACATTCATTCATGCTTTTATTGTGCAATTAGGACTTTTCCCCCGCAATCAATCGTGGAAAGGAGTAGCTTAAAGGGTACCACCACCCAAAAATAATATTCTTATTATAGAAAGGTACCATCTTTAGTATTCCATTCCTTCAACAAGTTCACAAAAATATGTTTTCAGAAAGAAATATATAATTGGAAAATGCATCACCATTCTCAACCATGCGTTTATGCGGTCTGAATTGCGTAGACTATATGCATGCAGAGCCAGAGCGAACTGTGCAGAGCGAATGAATCATCCGGGAATCTATTGTCGTACGCGTGAAAGCATTGGCGCACTTGCAAATGCTTGGCCCGTATGGAACCAGGAAATAGCAGTGGTTCCGTAAGTGGTGGAAATTAATTGCTTTGTTTATGAATTACACAACCCTTTGCAAAATGTTGGGTATCTATTTGATATCACAAAACGGTACCAAAACATATAATAATGTGTTGTCCTTTGCCTGGTGGTCCCCTTTAAAGAAGACAAATTATAGTGAGAAAGAGAGGAGCGGAAACATGCATACAAATTGAGATGCATGATGCGTAATTTGTGAACAAGTTCTCAATAATGGGCTGATGAAATCGTGATGATTTGGAAAATAACTGTCAGTTTCTATTCATTTGTGATGCGTTCCGTGCAATTATATGAGTTTTCTGGAATTTCCGCTAGCAATAATGACAATTGGATAATAATGGTTTGCAGGGAAACGGTGAATCATTGTAAAAAAAAAAAAAGACAGGGCCTCACTGAGATTTTGCCCCCCCCCCCCCCTCCTCCCCCAAATGCCATAAAAAGCCCCTACAATTAATTCAAGAGCTTAGAATGTATTTTGTTATATATTTTCTATGTTTAGTTGTGTTACTTGTCATTATTTTGGCTTGGATACAAAGAACCTATTAGGTTCATATTATATTAGGCTCCAATTGACTTGTAAACATTAAAATCAATTTTATAGTGCTGTTTTAAGGCAAGCAAGCTAGCTTTGTAAGTACCTCCCCAAAATAAAATATAATTTTTTTTTCCTGGTTTGATTATCCTATCTCTGTATGAGTGAGTAGTTTGAGGTTTAGTGTGCATATGAGACTACATGGTAGAAACAATAAATTACCTACATAGGTGTGTTTATGCGATGTCAAACGATGCAACGACAAACAGGCAGAATTAAGGGGCGCTAATGCGGCAAACGAGGTACTAGGATCACCCATGGAGCAGCGCTAGCTATCAGCGGGGATTTGTTAACCATGGTGCTGTGATGGACACTTAAAGGCATTCTTTGAGTTTAGCTTCTTCTGGTATTTTCTTTCTAGTAACCTTGTTGGGAGCTTAAAACACATATTGTTTGGCTTTCCTAAAATGTGTAGTAGAGCAGCGCTAGCTATTAGCAGGGATTTGTTAACCCTGATGCTGCGATGGACACTTAACCCATTCACTATGAGATTCTGAAATCCCCATAGACTTTGTACATAGCCCACCCGGTTCCCGTAAGCAACGGGTTAAAGGCATTATCAAGTTGTGATTGTGCTGGTCTTTTCTTGTTGTAATTGCAGTCACATAGACTTACATGCACTACACTTAAGCTTTTCATTCCCTCACAAAACTCAACTATCCCTTTAAGACCAATTCAATTTCGTAAAACAACTCCTCCCATTTTTCCTAAATCCCATAGTGCATAAACTCTCCCTCATTACCTTTGCATCGATAGCGTTAGAAGTTATTTTGCAGTCACATAGGCTTACATGCAGTGTAGCCCCCAAAATGCTGAAAGGATCATAAAGGAGCCTACGCTGCAAATTTAAATGCACAGCAATGTTTTAATAGTGAACCTTTCCTCATCTCAAGGCTTGAAAAAATGCTTCAGAAAATATAATTTGTATTTTTCCTATCATGCACAAGGCGTGTAACGTGTAGCACTGTTGAATCTGTTGTGGGCAAAAGCAGGAAAAAAGCAACAAGTTTTTATAAAAGACGATTTAAAGAAGCTGCGGAAAATAGCATTATTTGTCCTGTTATGCACAAGGCATGTAGTGTTTAATCTGTTGATTAAGGGCAAAAAACAGGAAAAACACAAACAAATTAATTATTAAAAGACTATTAAATCTCATCAAGGGCCTCCAGACAGATGGTCTATGCATGTTTACATGTACAAGTCTACCCACTGCCTTTCTCTGCCGTACGGTTGCTTAGCAACTGATGGAAAGATCTTATTTGGTGTACGCTGTTACGTATTGATTAACAGCATCCCTCTCATATCAAATCTCTTATCATCTATCGCCTGATTAAAATCTATATGTGACCTTCTGGAATGAAGGCAGTATGAGATTGAAGTAGATAATACATACTGTACATCAATCATATACATGTTGTTATATTTATGCCATGAGGTTTAGAAGATTTGCATCTTTTCAGATGGAAATGATATATTATTAGAGTTGTTTGTATGAAAATCTAAACAAAGCTTGTTATTATTATTATTATTATTATTATTATTATTATTATTATCACCATCATCATCATCACCATCATCATCACCATCATCTTTTATGACTTTTGGCATTTCGGGGGCAAAATCCCCCAAGCCCCAATGTGTTTTTGTCACCGTCCCCCTGCTATCATATCGCCATCATCAATGGTCTGCTCTAGTTCTATTGTATGACCTTCCATAGAGAAAGCATCATGGGAGTGATATGCCTTAAGCTACATGTCGTCCATTGAGAAATAGAAGTGCTCTAAGTCACATTTAGTAAGTGAATATCACTTTGCATTTTTTCTCATTACTCGGCCATATAACGTCCATTTAACTTGAAATTTTCACACAATACACAGTGGACATATCATATAACAATAATATACATTGTATCAACCACTCATCACTTTTTGCACATGTCAACAAAGTTACTAGATCCCTTTAAGCTACATGTCTTCCATTGAGAAATAGAAGGGCGCTTAGTCACATTTTTTTGTACTTATTAATGTTTAAAGTTTAGGAGCCTCGTAGAAACCAAATTTAGCGCTTTGTTCTTTTAGAAAAATATTTCCCTAATTATAAATCATTATTATTATCTAGAAAAAGTTGGATACGCATGTAGAAGGCTCTGACCTACAATAGGGTATGCAGAACTAAATTTATCCAAAAATTGATGCTACGCCCTTCTCACTCTCATGGATATCCACAATGTAATATGCCTATTAAAAGATACATGTATATAAGATTTGTAGTGCCAGTAAACATTCAAATTTGTTTGTTTAAAGATGTTATAGCACAGATTGAAAAGTTAGCAATGGTAGTATTTGAGATGCCCTGTATTTATTAACAGCAATCCAATTCTATCCGTGACCTTTCAAAAATGAAAACTGCTTGGGAGCTAATGAAACAATGTATTTATGTACAATGTTTGCCTAAATCTGCATACATAATCATATATCTAGAAGAATTGTAGAAATAAACACAGTCATTTATAAAGACAATGTTATGATGCAGAGCTTTAAGTTAATAGCAATGGCAAAAATGTGTAAGATCTTATTTGAGATACCCTGTATTTATTAACAGTGGTCCCCGCTCGATATCATTTTCCCATCATCAATCGCCTATTCCAATTCTATGACCTTCCAAAATGAAAACAACATGGTATGATATTCAATGTTTGTCTAAAGCTGCATACATGTATAGAAGATTTGAGGCAGTGAAAATTCTCACTTATGAAGATTTGTTCAAGAGCAGGGCTAAATAGTTTGTTAGATCGTATTTGAGATGCCCTGTATTTATTATAGCCCGGTCACATATCAACGGATTGCGCAAACGGATGTCAAACGGAGAGCTAAATTTTCCATCCGTTCTATACGTTTCTTGTCCATTCCTTGTCCGGTGATGTACGTTGTTCTATGTTTTGTACATGAAGCAATGGAGACGACTTTCATCGCCGGATAATTTAATTTCTCAAATTGTCTATTTGTTGGGCATACGTTTCCGATATCCGTTGATATCTGACCGGGCCATTAACAGCGGTCCCCACTTGGTATTATTTCCCCATCATCAAACCTCCTATTCCAATTCTATCCGTGACCTTCCAAAATGAAAACAACATGGTATGAAATACACATGTATTTATTTTCAATGTTTGTCTAAAGCTGCATACATGTATAGAGGATTTGTGGCAGTAACAATTCTCACTTATGAAGATTTGTTCAAGAGCAGGGCTAAATAGTTTGTTAGATCGTATTTGAGATGCCATGTATTTATTATGGCCCGGTCAGATATCAACAGATATCGGAAACGTATGCCCAACGAATAAACAATTTGCGAAATTAAATTATCCGGTAATGAAAGTCGTCTCTATTGCTTCATGTACAAAACACAGAACAACGTACATCACCGGACAAGGAACGGACAAGAAACGTATAGAACGGATGGAAAATTTAGCTCTCCGTTTGACATCCGTTTGCGCAATCCGTTGATATGTGACCGGGCTATTAACAGCGGTCCCCACTTGGTATCATTTCCCCATCATCAAACCTCCTATTCCAATTCTATCCGTGACCTTCCAAAATGAAAACAGCTTGGTATGAAATACAATGTATTTATTTTCAATGTATGCCTATCGCCTAAAGCTACATAATGTACATGATTGTATAGAAGCTTTGCAGCAGTAAAAATTCTCACTTATGAAGAGTTGTTAAAATGCAGAACTTTCTTTAAGTTAGCAATGGCAACAGTTTGTAGGATCTTACTTGTATAAATCATGCATCAGCATACACTAATGTCTGAAATATGTAGCGCTTAGACATGTAGTCCCCCTGCTGTGACATCTTGTACCTTCTTTCTATATTGAGTCGTTCGACAGTTGACAGACATAGCCAGACCGAATGCCCTTTCAAAGGGTGATCCGATTACAAGCATCTATTTCTTGTCGGTGACAGGGGTGGGGTTAGGGTGGGGTGGGATCAGGCCTAGGTGGGATTGGTGCTGTCTTTAAAGGTTCTAAACGTTTTAAAACACACTTTATATGTATGTGAGACCAATAATATTGCACATTTGCTTGCCTTTGATCTACTCTGCTAGAAATGGGTCTGGTATGAAGCAGACTAGGATACAGCATTAGAAGTGGCATTTACTGGGAAGTTTACAATCTGAGACTTTTGTTGTAATAAAGTTTGCCTACATCAGCTTTTAATGCAGCAATCTGGTGGGAAAAAAAAGACATTTCATTGAATGAAATGTCCTTTCCTCCTATATAATGATGATAATGATGATAATCATGCATTTAGATGGAATCATCTTCTTTTTGGTTGCACATTAGTATTACCCTGGCTTAAGATAGATAGATAGTCGCGGTGGGGGCAAGACGTGTTTCTGCTGAGCTCCTTTGTTTCTTTTGTTTTTTCCGTTTTAGTGCTTGTTTATAAGTTGTGATTGGTACTGGAGTGACGATCTGGACGCGTGCAAGCCATTTTTCGGATTTATTTTTCGGTTTAGTTTTTTGATTTTCGCATTTTTGGTGATTTAGTGATCAAATTTTGGATTTTTTTTAGTGGAGGAAGTCAAAATTGTAGTTGTTTTCGTTGCGCGTAGTGCTATACACTTGTTATGACAACATATCGCGCTCACTGTTATTTATTTTATTACTAGTATGTTTGTTATTACGCACGATACACCTGCGCTAGCGCTTTTCATTTGAAGTTTGCGCAGTGAAGTTTGTTGAGTTGTCTACGTGACGTCACTGAGGATCAACGTGAGAGGACTCCCCAAGAATATAATATCCTTTACTTCAATAATATTATGCACATTCATCTTCCTATTATTATGAATTAATATAACTAATTGTATAACTAGTTTTTTGAAGATATATGTGCATTTGAAGATGTTTTACGCTTCGTACTGATTTGGGCGTTGAGTGTGGTTGAGTGTTGATATAAAGTTAACAATTTGTTGTTTATTGGTTTTTATTTCTCCTGTTTTCCGTTGATCATAATTTGTTCTTGAATCGATTGGGTGAGTGGTACATACACGGGATTATTATACTTATAGGCTCCGTATAAGCTTGGCTTGTTAGAGCTCTTTTGAGTAGTGTGCCGCGGGATTTCACATCCTTAAACTGCTGGTGAACAGAGCAACAAGACCAAGCTTTGTAATTGTTAGGATTGTCCAGTAATGTCGTGTTTGTGCCACAGAACTTAGTCGACCAAGTCAATTTATTGATTATATTAATTTAATGTCATAGGGTACCCCTAATATAGTCACAATCAGCAACTCAATTTATTGTTATTATTCATTATTAGGTCTGAATATAGTAACATTGTTTTTTTGTGACTTGAATTTACTTAACTAATATAATAATATAGTTACAATCAGCAACTCAATTTATTAGTAGTATTGAATATCGCATCACACATAACAATATTGACATTAAAAATGGAGGCATTTAAATTTTCCTATGGAATGTTTGTGATTTTCTTCAGTCTTCTCAATATTGTGTCACCATACGACACTGGTGCAACATTGAAATCTACTCTAGAACCCGGCATAGTCTTGGAACCCTCAACAAGCTTCTTCACATACTGGATTAGACAAGCTGGTCTCAACTACAAACATGAAGCTTTAACCCGATCCACTCACGATAGAATCACAGATCGACGCATAGAAAATACAAAAATATTTTCTTCATTGAAGCTTCAATACCCACGCCTCGACATTAACATCAAGGAGAGAAATCATGCATACTTCACAGTCCTTCTTTTGCTTGCAGGAGACACGGAACTGAACCCGGGCCCTCGTTCAGTCAAGTACCCCTGTTTGATATGCAAGAAACCAGCAAAAGGGGACCAGCAGTGCCTACAGTGTGATACATGCGATGGTTGGTATCACACAGAGTGTATGAACATGCCCAAGCAGATTTATGATACTTATGCAAATACTAGCATGACATGGATATGCTGTCAGTGTGGACTACCAAATGTAAGTTCATCCCTGTTCAACAGCTCAAGTGTCACTTCAACCGCCAACCAATTTAGCAGCCTGAGTGACACATTGGGAGATACTCCAAACAACTTTATGGATGATACAGCCCTCCCTGAGCCTGATGGAAACAACATTCACATAGGCTCACCATCCGCCACTTCAACACCTAGAAGGAAACTGGGCGCCCAACGTCCATCTACTCAACAACGACAACGCACCAAGAACCTGAAATGCCTACTGATAAACTGTGATGGCATTTGTAACAAACTTCCACACTTGGAAGTGATGATTGAAAGCCACAAACCAGATGTTATAATAGGTACTGAATCCCACCTGAAACCTGACATCATGACTGCTGAGATCACTCCACGTGGATTCACAACATTTAGGAAGGATAGAATACATGCCAGAAAGGGAGGAGTGTTTATCATGATCAAAGATGACCTCGTTGCAACGGAATGTAACCTCGTTGAAGGTGAAGCAGAAGTCTTATACATAGAACTGAATATCCAAGGATTCAAACGGCTAGTTATAGGCTCGTTCTATCGACCACCAAAGTCTGACCCTACAAATCTTCAGGAACTTGAAAGGTCACTAGCTAACATGTATGCTAGATTCAAAGAGACCGTTGTTATTCTGGGGGGCGACTTCAATCTGGCAGACATTGATTGGACTAACAGAGTGGTAAAACCATACGCTACAGAAGCAACAAAATGCGCCCTGCTACTAGATATCTGCAATGACTTTTTCCTTGATCAACTGGTTACTGAGCCGACTAGAATATCTGGAAATACAAAGAACATCTTAGACTTGGTTCTAACAAGTCACCCTGGTCACATCACCAACTGTGAAGTCACAGCAGGCATTAGCGACCATGATGCAGTTACTTTCCTGCTCAACTCTACGCCAAAGCGGACAAAGAAGATGCCAAGGAAAATCTACCTCTTCAGTAAAGCTAATATCCCCAATCTGCAGTCTGCAATCGATACATGGCAGCAGGACTTTCTCAGCAGCAATCCTGGTTCTAGATCAGTACAGGAAAACTGGGACATCTTCAAATCTAAGATCACGCTCTTCATGGAAAATCATATTCCATCAAAGATGTCAAAACCCAATAACTCAAGTCCATGGATTACCAATCAGATAAGGAAGAAGATTAAAAGGAAACAGAAACTCTACAATAAGGCCAAGCAATCGGGAGATTGGGGACCATTCCGGGACTATCAAAAGTCACTGCGGAAGGAAATAAGACACAACTACTGGTCTTACCAAAGCAACATGTTTACTGGTTCAGACAAAGCCGACAAAGCCTTCTGGAAGTTCATAAGATCAAAAAAGCAAGATCCAGCGGGCATTTCTCCACTCAAGCATGATGAAAAAGTAGTCTTTGACGCCACAAGAAAGGCGAAGGTATTTAATCAACAATTCCAGTCGGTGTTCACAGCTGAAGATACAACAGTTCTACCCAATCTTGGAGAATCCAACGTCCCTACGATGGAGAACATTTCTATCACACCAAATGGAGTCCAGAAGCTTTTAGAGGCCATCAAGACTGATAAAGCTACTGGTCCAGATGGAATCCCAGGCCAATTTCTGAAGAGTTTCGCCAAGGATCTAGCACCAGTTTTGTGTTTCATCTTCCAGCAGTCACTGAACACTGGACAAGTACCATCAGACTGGCGCCTGGCGAACATCACACCAATTTTTAAAAAGGGAGACAAAAGCACCCCTTCAAACTATCGTCCTGTTTCCGTAACATCGATATGCAGTAAGTTGATAGAACATATCATCTTCAGTCAGATAATGCACCACTACGATACCAACAACGTACTACACGACTCTCAACATGGTTTCCGAGCAGGCCGCTCATGTGAGACCCAGTTAATTATGACAGCCGAAGATCTGGCACGTTCACTGGACCAAAAAGACCAGGTTGATGCGATTGCTCTGGATTTTTCGAAAGCTTTCGACCGTGTCCCCCATGAGCGCCTCTTACTCAAACTCAGACACTACGGCATCCGAGGCGAACTACAGCAATGGATCAGATCATTCCTCACAGACCGATCCCAGCGGGTGGTTGTAGATGGACAAGCATCTGACACGATCCATGTGTCATCTGGTGTTCCCCAAGGAACGGTACTGGGCCCCCTATTGTTCATCACATTTATAAATGACATCTCCCATGGTATCACGTCCAAGCTAAGGCTGTTTGCAGATGACTGTCTCATATACAATCCTATTCATGACATCTCGGACCACCATGCGCTTCAGCGGGACCTTGACCGCCTTCATCAATGGTCTCTTACCTGGCAGATGAAATTCAACACAGAGAAATGTCATCTTCTACGGTTCTCACTCCGCCGAAACAACATTGAAGGCAATTACCTACTGGGCAATACTCAACTTACAGCAGTTCAAAACTACAAATACCTGGGTCTTACTTTTTCTCACAACCTATCCTGGCAAAAACACATTGATGGAATTGCATCGAAATCCAACCAAATGCTCGGGCTTATCAATAGGAATCTACGACGCTCTTCCCAGAAGATCCGACAACAAGCCTTCTTCTCCCTGGTTAGACCTCGCTTGGAATATTGTGCAACAGTCTGGAATCCATCTACAAAGAAGAGCATCTCAAAGATTGAAGCTGTACAGAGGCGAGCAGCAAGATTCGTTCTTCAACAATACCGCCATTCTGAGAGTGTGTCTGCTATGATTCAACAACTTCAATGGACTACACTGGAAAGGCGCAGACACATCTCCTGCCTTAGCCTCCTCTACAAAATTCAGAATGGCATGGTAGCAATTACACCTGACCAACTCCTCACACCAATGGCCCCAAGCATCACCAGACAATACCACCCAAATAAGCTCAAGCATATACATACTCGAACTCAGCTTTACCAGAACTCCTACTTCCCACAAACTGTAACAGCATGGAATGCGCTCCCCAATAATATCTTGGCTTCTACATCACTAGGAGCCTTTGCGGGAGCAGTTGCCTCAATCGGCAATTAATGGGACACCTCACCGGTTCCCCTCGACTCTACGTCCTGACTGATGGACCCTGTCGAGTACCCAAGTAGAAGTAGAAGTAGAAGTAAGCCGAGCTGCCCTGATAAGGCGCATCAAGCATTTCAAGAAATAAATTCCTGTACATTTACTTCACCTGAATGGAGAGCAGCAAATGTGAATTAAGTGCCTTGCAGAAGGACACACACATGCCGCAACGTTACAATGCTAGAACTGAGTCTGGAAAAATAGACTAGGTTGCAGCATTCCAGATGGCATTTTACTACGGAGTTCTTGGACCCAGATTGACGTCTGTGACTCCATGTATGTTTATACATGTATGTACTTGGACTAGGAAATACGGGGCTGCTGTAGCATGTCACCCTCTCGAACTCATGATTTATGGCGTATGACATTTATGCGCATTTAATACTTGGCTTCTTGGTTGCTAATCAGTCATAATGCATACAAGGTTTTAGTATCAGCATTGTGACGATAGCTTAACCAAGCCTCCACACTAACTTTTTTCTTTACTGGCCCTTTCGGGCGAGTAAAATCATAAATGTTGAAGGTTTACTTGCCTCAATATAAAATTTACTTGCCCTCTTACTTCTTGATGAGATCTAGATGTAAGAAATTACAGTGTTCTCTCATAGTTGAACAATTATTTAGTTGCCCAATCGGGCAAACAAACCAGACAATTTGTGACATTTCACTTGCCTGACACCAACTTTTACTTGCCCCAGGCAAGCGGGCAAGTGCTAGTTTCGAGCCCTGGCCTAACCCTCTTCCCTGCAAACATGTTGAAAATCTTCTACAGTAAAAAAGTACTAGGTATCCATATGTGCCATATGTGACCCTTCCACACAAAATGACTCAAATGCTGATTTTCACATGGTATTCAAGAAGAAGTCATTACCTTTAAAATGGTATGTAATTCGTCATATTTGGACTAAGCAAGCCCTCTCAAAATGAGCACCAACAAAGTAGTATTAGCACTGTTTCTGAAGGCAGGTGCAATCCGTGATAGTTTGATGTGAAATAAGGATGATGTTTTAAAACCTTGCTATACTGGGTCATGAAAATGCCATTAACCCGTTGCTTGCGGGAACAATGTATCAATGTATCAATTCTTGCGGGAATGTACAAAGTCTATAGGGATTTCAGAATCTCATAGTGAACGGGTTAAATCATTAGTACCATAAAGTGACTATAGTATTAGCAGTTTTTATGGCAGCATCAAAGTACTCTGTTAACTTTTATTTGAAGTGGAAGATAATGTTAACCCTCTCAATTCTGCGTAAGGGGCCATCTACAAAGTACATACGCAAATTATTGTCCGAAATTGACCCCCCTACCCCCCCTGTACGCACTTTTTATGCATGTGGTTGAATGTAGCGTACGCATGAGCATGAGCCCCCTCTTGTGCGTACATACTTTGTAGATGGCCCCTAATGAAAGTGCCATCGAATCATTGGAAGAATTGATACATTGTACATGTCTGTAGTATTAGCAGTGTTTATGGCTACATCAAAGTACTGCACAATATTTTGATATGAAATTTGCAATTATGTTTTAAAACACGTTCAATACTGGGTCATGAAAATGTCATCAAATCATTAGAAGCATAAAGTGTCTGTATAGTACAAGCATTGTTAATGGCTGCATCAACATGATGCACAATATTTATAAAATTTGAAATGGCAATGATGTTAAACCTATCACTACCTAAAAAAGAAAATGCCTTTCAATAATTAGACACATGAACTGTCTGTAGTATAGCAGTGTTTATAAAGGCATAGGAAATCTGCGATCTTAGCCCTTTCAATACAGAGTAATGAAAATGCTATTAAATCAATAGATTGTATGAAGAGCCTCTAGTATCAGCAGTGTTAATGGAGGCATCAAAGGGTTGTGATATATTAATGAATAGAGGGCCACCCTGCCTAAGGGATTGCCTTTTACTCATTAAACCGCCGCTCATAAATTTTGCGCTCACGATTCCCTTTTTACTGCCAGCAGTAAAGCGGCCAGGGTATCACAATTTGTGTGCTTATTACTACAGCCCCTAATGTGTATAATATAGTCAAACGTGTTTGTAGTGGCCGCTTAAAGGAGGCACACCGTTGACGCTTGTAAGAAGGTGGTCTCTATAACAGGTTGACACATACTGTAAAGTCAAACCTGTGTATAGTGACCATCCAAGCGAAACATGAATAGTGGCCACTGTAGACAGGTGACCTCTATAGACCGTTTCATAAAAAAATAAAACAATTGTCTGGAAAGGCATACAGTTTGATAAAATTAGGTATATATTTGTTATTATCAAGGAGCCTTGAAATAATTTATATATTTTGCTGTTGTTGGAAGTCTAAAATACTTGTATTTAATTATTTTGCTTTTTGCTTTCTATGATTTTAAGGTCCAAGTTAGAATTAATTTCAACCAAGAATCTTTGTGATATATCCCCAGGTTTCTTACCAGGTCCCAGGTGGTGAAGATGATACTTAAAGGGACTTAGTAACATTGTCCAAATCCTCAAAATAAAATTTGAATTCTAGCGGTTCCCTTATACCTTGTTGTATTCGTATTAACAATAAAATCACGGGACAGGTGTCGGTTTTTCAAATTTCCCTTTCGTTACAAAGATATGTATGATTGAAGTATTCAGATGAGAAAAACTCCGGGCGAGTTTTTCTTCCGTGTACAAAGTGAGTGCAGTGAGTTACTGAATATCACTTTGCATTTTCGCTCATTACTTGGCCATACAATGTCCATTCGACTTGAAATTTTCACACAATACCCTGTGGACATATGAGATAACAACAATATACATTGCATCAACCATTCATCACTTTTTGCACATGTCAACAAAGTTACTAGATCCCTTTAAGGCCCGGTCACATATCAACGGATAGCGTAAACGGATGCCCGACGAATAGAACATTTCGAAATCAAATTATCCGGTGGTGAAAGTCGTCTCCATTGCCTTACGCACAAAACATTCTACCGGATAGAACAACGTACATCGCCTGACCAGGAACGGACATGTAACGCATACCAACGGAGACGAATGAATGGAAAATTTTGCTCTCCGTCGGGCATTCGTTTATGCTTTCCGGTGATATGTGACCGGGGCCTTTAGGGAACGTGGGAAACAGATTGTCCACAATACACAGATTATGATCAGCTGAAGATATGAACGTAGTATGTGGATAAGATTTTTATCCCGATTTTTTCAAGCTTCATGTGAATTGTGAATTGAATTGAATTGAATTTATTCCACATTTGCATAAAAACATGAACATATGTACATACAGTTGAATTAAAGCAATATAGCATAACACATACGAACAAGTATAACAGAAGAGAAAACAAAGAAAACCCAAAATTGCACTAACATTATGTAAATGTGGGGATTATAAAAAGTCACCAATGACTTATAAGCATTTAACCCCTGAATATTTAAAACTGAAATAAGAATCAAGTGATAAGGAACAAGAATAACATTACTATTAATATATTACACAAATATAGGAAATGATAATGAAGCATGAAATGCTAAAGATTATTAAAAATGTTCTCTTTTCTGAGAGTAATGATTCAATGGTAATATAAATGGTATACATGTATGTAAAATATTACATAATCAATACAGATATTAGTCATGGTATACAGATATTGAACACCAGAAAGGTCTAGTTATCTAGACTATCATCCACACATCACAAAATATGACAATTAACATCAATGGCGTTCTGGGAATGTAATGATATTATATCTTGATTAATTTTACATAATATAATCTAATTAATTTCCAATATACTCCATAGAGATGTATGTATGTAGTGTATATCTTTGAATGTGATGCAGTGATGATTTAAAGTGGGCATATCTGCTCTAAGGCTGTCCCTTTATACACATAGTACAGTATCTACGAGAGCAAAAAGGGTGTTAAATCCATTTTGGGGATAAATTGAGTTGTGCAAACCATCTTTGTAGATCAGAGCATTGTTTTTGTGATGCCAAATTGTCTGATAATAATTGTCTAATTTTAAAAATAAATATCTAAAATCAGAGAGATCTAACCTAGGTTTAAACAAGGTTAAAAAATGTTAAAACCTTTTAATAGTCACTGAATTACAAAAAGGGGCTTAGCTCCCTTCTCCTTCTCAACCAGCGATATGACCAACTTATTCAGCGGCATGCTGGAAATGTAATAATTCATTATGATACCACCAGGCGCCGAGTGAAGATATTGCTTGTGGCTTGGGGAGGGGGGGGGGGGGGGGGCTGTGTAGAGGCGTGAACTAGGGGAGGGGGAGAGGCGAGTGGAAATAAATAGTGTGAGGGATAGAGAGACACAGAGAGAGTAAGAAAGAGAAGGGAGAAAACAATAGAAGGAAGATATAAGGAAGAGAGGGGGGGGGGGATATACCATCAGGTTCAGAG
The DNA here is from genome assembly GCA_037951105.1 of Echinarachnius parma. NCBI lineage: Eukaryota > Metazoa > Echinodermata > Echinoidea > Clypeasteroida > Echinarachniidae > Echinarachnius > Echinarachnius parma. Next base: position 59,904 of record JBAMJV010005832.1, read on the forward strand.
TGGAGATATTGCTTCTGGCTTGGGGAGGGGGGACTATGGAGGCGTGAACTAGGGGAGGGGGAGAGGTGAGTGGAAATAGATAGTGTGAGGGATAGAGAGACAGAGAGAGAGAGTAAGAAAGAGAAGAGAGAGGGAAGGGCCGATAGAAGGAAGATATAAGGAAGAGAGGGGGGGGGGGATATACCATCAGGTTCAGAGTGGAGATATTGCTTCTGGCTTGGGGAGGGGGACTGTAGAGGCGTGAACGAGGGGAGGGGGAGAGGTGAGTGGAAATAGATAGTGTGAGGGATAGAGAGACAGAGAGAGAGAGTAAGAAAGAGAAGAGAGAGGGAAGGGCCGATAGAAGGAAGATATAAGGAAGAGAGGGGGGGGGGGATATACCATCAGGTTCAGAGTGGAGATATTGCTTGTGGCTTGGGGAGGGGGACTGTAGAGGCGTGAACGAGAGGAGGGGGAGAGGCGAGTGGAAATAGGTAGTGTAAGGGATAGAGAGACAGAGAGAGAGTAAGAAAGAGAAGAGAGAGGGAAGGGGCGATAGAAGGAAGATATAAGGAAGAGAGGGGGGGGGGGGATATACCATCAGGTTCAGAGTGGAGATATTGCTTGTGGCTTGGGGAGGGGGACTGTAGAGGCGTGAACTAGGGGAGGGGAGAGGCGAGTGGAAATAGATAGTGTGAGGGATAGAGAGACAGAGAGAGAGTAAGAAAGAGAAGGGAGAAAACAATAGAAGGAAGATATAAGGAAGAAGATAGGTAAAGAGAGGGGGGGGGGGGGGGGATATACCATCAGGTTCAGAGTGGAGATATTGCTTGTGGCTTGGGGAGGGGGACTGTAGAGGCGTGAACTATGGGAGGGGGAGAGGTGAGTGGAAATAGATAGTGTTAGTTAGGGATAGAGAGGTGGAGAGAATGGTAGAAGGAAGATATTAGGAAGAAGAGAGATTTAGAAAAACAGAAATATACTATCAGGCGCTGAGTGATGCTATTGCTTCTACCCTGGGGCGGGGGACTGTGGAGGCATGAACTAGGGAGGGGAGGGGAGAGAAATACAAGAGGGAAAGGGATCTAGAGATAGAGGAAGAGAGATGTATAGTGGAGAAGAGAGAGAGAGAGAGTGAGAAAGATCAATTGAATATAGTAGAAAAAAGAGAGGTAAAGAGAAAGAAATATATACCATCCGGTGTAGATTGAAGATATTGCTTATAACTGGCATGGGGCGGGGGGAATATGGAGGCATGTTCTAAAGAAAAGGGAGAGATGCGAGAAGAGGTTAAAGGGGTAGTACAGTTTTGGTAAGGCTGAACTTTATAGTAACCAAACCTGGACAGTAACATTATAAACTAATAGTTATAACTCTACCATGCTCGAAAGGTATACAAAATTACAAACGACTTTTAAGTAAAAAGCCTGTTATCATTAAAAAGAGCCATTAAAACACAAGAGGGCACTTTCTAAAAAGGCATTGGTTTCAACCATTTTTCATACAAAATGATGCATGTGATGTTTTATTGAAATAATGATTAAATAGAGAGATCATTAACAACTATTTAAAAAACGCTTTTGAAAATTTTTGAAAAAGTGCAAGAATTTGTTTAATTTTTTGAAAAAATCATTTAATTATTTGGGCCCCAAATAATTATAAGATCACATATATTTATTGATATTTCAGCCGTTTCTGGGTCGATTTTGACCAAATAAAGTTTTTTCTGCCATTAAAATTGCATGTTCTCTCAAATTCGACACTCAGTTTTTCATTATCTCACAAAAAAATTGTGATGTGCAGCGCCCTCTCTACCAAAACTAAACTATCCCTTTAATAGATAGTCTAAGAGATAGGGAGAGTAGAAAAGAGTGAGAGAGTGTGAGAAAGATATTAGGAAGGAGAGAGAGGAAGAAAGCAGATATATACCAGGCATCAGGTGCAGAGTGAAGATATTGCTCCTGGCATCGGGAGGGGGAATGTGGAGGCGTGAACTAGGGGTAGGGAAATATGATAGAAGAGAAAGACTAGAGGGTACTAACGAGATAGGGAGTGGAGGAGAGATGAGAGAAGAGGAACACTAGAGGGAAAGAAGAAACAAAGACAGACAGACAGACTGAACGACAGAAGGAAAAAAGGACAAACAGACATATAATATACAAACATAAACCTAAAACAAGATATTCATGAACATAGGTATGAGAGCAAGAAGGACATTTGTGTTTGTTTGTTTGTTTAATGTGCATTAGGCAAGAAATTGTACTGCGATAAAGATCAGTGTTCTGAGGCAGTAGTCCCAAGGTGAGACTGGTATAAATCATTGCTAGAAACCGTGATAACATCAGAAAAAATGGTTGCAACGGAGACATATATAGACCTGATGGTGGATAGATATCATGCAGAGCTATAGATAGAATTCTATCTATAGGCGCATAATAGGTTTAGAGTATAAGCAGCCAAAAAAAAGATGCCTACTTTTGATATAATTATACTGTTGAATAATATGTACTTGTAAATGATGAATCTATGTAATAATGGTTTCAATTGATATAGCGCCTATCATGATAGATAGTCATCTCTAAGCACCTTAAGGCTTTAAGTCTTTAAGGCATAATATACATGTAACAATGTTCATCTAGACACAGTTAAAACTCGCACAATTATCTTGCACACTTTCCCAACTCCCCGGGGAGCATGCTAGGTGTTAACAATTTTATAGACTCATCTGTAGGCTAATGTACATTCAACAAGCTATACCCATTATATTATACTTATAGAAAGCAGCAATACAAATTTAATGTCATACTGAAGGACATAAATGCCGGGTCATCGATCAGAATTGAACTCGGATCCAAATGGCCATGAAGTCAAGTACTCATCTGATCGCGCCACAGGAACAGAGGGAAGTAATGAACGAAAAAGAAAAAAACACAAATATTCTGGCAAAAAAAATGGCTTGATAAATATGTATGATATATCATTGCTCTCTTAGCTAGGAGTCTGTTTACTCCCAATGGTAGTAAGTATAAATACCCCATTGGCATAGATAGGGGGGGGGGGGGGGGGGGGGGGGGGTGGCACCCTTTTGCTTCATGCCTGTTGGCCACCACCCACTCAATTTAATATTTACGAAAAGAAGTTTCTGTTTCATCAGGTAGGCTTTTACAAAATATATTTCCCCCCTATAAAAGGTGTACCCACCCATTGGTGAACAAATTTACATAAGAAACATAAGAAATGTTTAGTCCAATCCTACCCCTTTAACAGGAGTACCCCTAATAAATGTTAATCCTTTATGCAGAAACTACTGCAAAAGAAGAAATCAAGAAGTTCAACACAAGCACAATTAAACACACAAATACAGGGTATATCCCTAATAAATGTTACCCCCTTAAGCAGACACTACTGTAAAAGAAAAAAACAAGCAGTTCAACACAAGCACAAACACACAAATACGGACAAACTAAATAGTAAATACAAGGACAGAACGACTTGCTGAGCGTCTAGATGTGATGTATATCGTGGCTGGAAGCTTGTTTACGTCTGTAATCTGCATTGCGCAAGTTCATGACAGATGGGTCGAGGGGAACGTCGGTAAACCTCAGTCTGACATATGGCTGGCCTTTGATTGGCTTAGCACATTCTTAGATCATTTATAAGTCAAGACAACATTTGATTTCTGTTTCTTGATTAGAAAAGTAAAATTTGGTCTGTTTACCTCTATAATCGGCATTATGCAAGTTCATGAAAGATGATCCGTTCAAGGCGATAGTGAATGTCAGTAAACCACAGTCCGACATATGGCTGGCCTTTGATTGGTTTAGCACATTCTGAGATCATAATATAAAGTCTAGGCAACATTTGATTTCTGATTTTTATTCAAAAAGTAAAATGCTTGTTTACCTCTTTTATCTGCATTGTGCAAGTTCATGAGAGAAATGGTTCAAAGCGGTAGGGAACGTCGGTAAACCACAGTTTGATGTATGGCTGGCCTTTGATTGGTTTAGCACATTCTTAGATCATATGCAAGTGTAGACGAGATTTGTTTTCTGTTTCTTTATTGAAAAAGTAAAATATTTTGTCTCCAATTGGATGATCTGTTTGCCAGGAGTAATACACTGTATTAGAATAAAAGAACATCTTACACAATGTAAACTTCTGATTGTGAGCAATTAAGGCTGCAATATATGGGTTTAAGGGATATTTTAAAAACATAATGCAAAGACATGGTTAGGGAAAACATTCAGTTTTCATAAATCAATTGAATACAAAATGAATGGCAAAGAATGGCAAAGAATGTATTCTTACCAAGACCAAACCAAAACAAATTCAGTATTGCTCTGAAACCCCCCCCCCCCCCCCCCAACAATCCACACTTACTTTTCAGTCATATAGCCCCATATCACTAATACCTACATAACCTGTTTGTATAAACAAATGTAAGCATATAAGTTGTGAATATATACAAATACTGTCGCCAAACTAGATCTAACTATTTAAGCAGATGATTTGAATGTATGCCTTAACACCTTTTAAGAATGTGTGTCACACTTGCTTGACAAATGCTACTAGTCGCATTAGGCATGCCTCACTTATGTTACTAAGTCATGCGCCGCCGGGTGAGTATGCGCATTCTGATGCTATTAGTAGGGCAGCATAGTCACATCATAAATAATCCTTTTATAGGCGCTGAAAGTCTGTTGCACACTAGGTATGAACTATGTCCGCCATTGGCATTTATTTTGTATCTAGTTCAATGTTTATTTGTATTTCTCGTCAGTTCATGCCCAGACAAAGAATCTGCTAGATTCGAAAGCTCTGCTATTTTGACTTACATTTATTTTGATTTTGTATGCAATGATTTTTGTAAGATTATTTTTTATTTTTTAATCATGATATAAATGATTTATTTCATGTATTTGCTTTAAATCACATCTTAAAAATCAAATCAAATATCTAATTATTTAATGTGCCTTTTTAAAAGATTTCCCTTCTAATGTACTAAATTCACATTTTATCTTCTTAATTTTGTAGCATACTAGTAATTGTAATAAAGTTACAACCTATACTGTTTATATCATATTTATGTCATTTAAATGTATAAAGTGCACTTTTCATGAACTTCTGGCATGATAGATAACCCTTCTAAACCCATTGCCATGACGATATGGTAAACTCTACTGATTTACTAAATGACAAACCATACCTAAAGGAAAGGGTTAATCGCACATTAAATACAAGTGTAATATATAGGTCAAGTCTATTTGATGGTAGGCAATTGGTGCGTGTTGCACAAAGTAATTGTGCATTTATACAAACTATAATATACATGCATGAACAGAACTAGGAAGTTCATATTTACATTAGAGAGTGTGTTCATTGATTTATAGGCACTAACAAGGCATACGTTTGTAAATTGCCATAAATATTTTGTGTACATACCCACATATATTTAATTCTGAGAATTAGAATAATAAAAAGAGAAATTTGCAAATAGTGATAATTGCTCATGTACACAAACCATATATATATTGCCAGTCAATGTTTACTTTTGACCATTTGTTCATTGATTTATTAGCACTGCAAAAAGCGTACATGTTTAGTTTGCTTTAAATATTTTGTCCCCAAACCCACATATATTTTGTTTTTAAGTTCTGAGAATGAGAATTATAAAAAGAGCAATTTACAAATAGTAATAATTGCAATATTAGTAAAGTAATTACTCATGTACGCATACCATATTGCCAGTCAATGTTTACTTTTAACCATTTGCTCATTGATTTATTAGCAAATTGCAAAAAGCGTACATATATGTAGATTGCTATGAATATTGTGTTCACATGAACACTCTTTTTTTTAAAAGTTCTCTGAAATTATAAAAAGAGCAATTTGTAAACCACACACATGCAAGTTAATGTTTATATTTGACCATTTGTTCATTGATTTTAAGAGGCAGTGGAAAAGCATCCTTTTAAGAATGCCACAAATCTTGTGTTCACATGCCCACATATCTAATTTTTTCAAAGTTCTCTGAAATAATCAAAAGAGTAAGTGCAAATAGTAAAAAAAATTGCTCATTTATGCAAACCCTAAGCATGCGAGACACTGTTTACATTTGACTATTTAGTCATTGATTTATAGGCACTAGAAAAGATGTACATGTGTAGTTTGCCATTATATTGTGTCCATATGCCCACATATTTATATCTATTTTTTCAACAATTCTGTGACTTACTTGTAGAATATTCAGAAGAGCAATTTGCAAATAGTAAAATTTGCCACAGTAAAGGAATTGTTCATCTATGCAAACCCTAAGCATGCTAGTGGGGGGGGGGGGGGGGGGGGGGGGGGGACGACGACAAATGGACAAATATGATTGGTTCAAATGCGCATATTTTCTGACTTGCGATTGATCGCAACTCTTTATGCAACATCCTCCTACATGTATGTATAGATCTACAGACAAGTTTGTGATAATGAGCAAAATCTTGAATATCCCTTTAAATTGAGTGGGCGGCTGTTAATTCCTCCTACCTCCAGGTGATGCTTCAAATTGATTATAAATTTAATATTTTCACCTCGTATCTCTGCTTTTCTTTTTGTCATTGAAACTTGTGTTAGAAGATGTACGTATGTTTGCTAAAATCGATGATTGATGTATGCATGCTAGAAAATGTCTTGCAGCATGATCATATAGAGTACAGAAGCCATGACGTCATAAAAATATATTTTTAGAATTTTCAGATTTGAACTTCATTTTCATAAAGAGCATGAAATATGATGTATAAATACCGAAAATCAATTGAATACGTTAAGTATTGGCTGAGATATGCCCATCCAAATAAATTTTACTTCAATTGGCAATCAGTGTTCTAGTGCACTGGTTCATAAAGTTATGAACCAGTGCACTAGAACACTGATTGCCTATTGGACAAAAAATAATTCGGATGGGCATTTCACAGCCAATACTTAACATATTCAATTGATTTTCAGTATTTAGACATTATTTTGTATGCTCTTTCTGAAAATGAAGTTCAAATTTGAAAATTAAAAAAATAGGTGTTTATGACGTCATACATGACATCACACTTCACCACTCTATATATCTTAGATTTGCATTTTATAAATTTATGTATGTTAAGTTTTATCTGACTTTGTTCATTATTGTGAACCTCATGCAGTGCATGTTCAATGGAAAATCGATTACAATGTCTTTCTTTCACTTACCTTTCTCCCGATACAGATGTATGACAGACTCATTCATGTTTTCCCTAGTTTGAGGCCACCAGATTCAGTTTTGGGGGCCACCAAATTCAGTTTTGGGGGCCACCAGATTCAGTTTTGGGGGCCACCAGATTCAGTTTTGGGGGCCACCAGATTCAGTTTTGGGGGCCACCAGATTCAGTTTTGGGGGCCACCAAATTCAGTTTTGGGGGCCACCAGATTCAGTTTTGGGGGTCACCAAATTCAGTTTTGGGGGCCACCAAATTCAGTTTTGGGGGCCACCAAATTCAGTTTTGGGGGCCACCAGATTCAGTTTTGGGGGCCACCAGATTCAGTTTTGGGGGCCACCAGATTCAGTTTTGGGGGCCACCAGATTCAGTTTTGGGGGCCACCAGATTCAGTTTTGGGGGCCACCAGATTCAGTTTTGGGGGCCACCAGATCCAGTTTTGGGGCCACTAACAATGTAGAAGCTTTGATTTGACTTGCCAAACAAAGGAACAAACTGGCCACAAAGAAAGAACAAAAGTTCATTTCTAGCATTGTACTCGTACATGTTTAAACATTGATATGACAAGAAACCTACAAATCAGTGAAAAAATACACGGGGGCTCAGGGCAAATTACCCCCCCCCCCCCCAAATGCCAAAAAGAGCCCCCGAAAATCATAGCAGAACCCCCATCAATTTGCAATCCCAAACAAATTATAGAGTGTTATTTTGTATGCAGGCAAGCTTGAAAAGAAGCCTCCCCAAAATACTCGGGATGGGCTAGGAAGAGTGAATGTTATACCCAAATCAATTAATATTTTCATTTCGGGGGCTCCCTATCTAATTTTATGGAAGTTTTCAGGGGATACTTTTCCAAATTTTGAAGGCTACTTTTATCATTTCGGGGGCTACAAATTTCTGGGGTTCTTTTTTCAAATTTCAGGGGCTAATATTTAGCTCTAGAGCTGTAAGTGATCATCGGATGGGCATTCGATCACGATCCGATCATGCCAATTTCCGATCATGCAGAAAAATCAGGGGGGGGGGGGGGAATTATTATAATTTTTTTTCCGGGGGCTCTTTTTGGCATTTCGGGGGCAAATTTGCCCGCTGCCACGTGTATTCTTTTCCCTGCGTTGAACAAGTTAAATTTACATTTTCATGTTAACAGGTGCACTGTGCGAGGTATTGGTGAGGCTAAACAACTAGATTTCCTCACTAATGTATGTGTACAGTCAAACCTGTGTACAGTGACCACCTATAACTTAGGGAAACAAGAAAAGTGGCCAGTGTAGAAAGGTGACCACTATAGACAGGTTTCATAACATTCTTTTTCTCTGCAAGGGATCATGTTTGGTGACCACTACAGGCAGGTTGGCTGCTATAGACAGGTGGCCGCTATGACAGGTTTGACTGCACATACAATGTATAATGATAATAAAAGTACTCTGTAAATGTAATGTATGAGACGGGATAAATTAATTTATATACAAATTATTCATTGTTTTGTTTCCAGGTGCGATGTTTAGTGCGTGGCATTGGGGAGGAGTGGCAGCTAGCCGCCAACTGGGAAAAAAGACCTGAACTCACCCTCAACATCAGACCGCAGACCAACACCAACACAAGGGTGAGTTTTAATTTGGCATCACATAGCATTTGGCATCACATAGCAGTGAAAAAAATACATGGGGCCTCTGGGCAAATTCGCCCCCCGAAATGCTAAAAAGAGCCCCCCAAAATCATAAAAGAGCCCTTGTAAATTTGCATCTTTAAGAGTTTAATGCAACACAAATTTTAGAGTGTTATTTTCAAGCAGACAAGCTTGAAAAGTAGCCTCGAAAAATAAACGTTAATTTTGTCCCTGTCACAGAGAGAAGGCTTCGACCTACAAGATCATCCTGCTGCCAGTGAGGGCAATGAGCTGCATTCCCAAAATAGATAAATTGTTGCCAATTTCAAGACCTTTTCCTTAAAGGTGCACCTGTAAAGTGTCAGATATTGCCCACAATTACATTTGAGACTTCAATCCTATACCAAAATCATTGTAAGATATGTCCAAATGATGTGTGAAAGTTTCATTGAAAAAGAACACTGCTTTCCTGGTTAAAAAAGCGAAAATTTGCGTCAGCTTTTACAAGGTTTATGACCGTTCATTAACGCTCTTGAGCTGAATGATTATCAATAATAGATATCGTCATACTAAAGGGGCATTACAAAAAATCTAACCCTATTTTATTCTTCTCTTACCATAAGCCAAGCAACACGGTAGAAGAGAAATGTGGAAGCTCCAAGTAATTTTCGTGGAGTTAGAAACTTTACTGGTTTCACTTTAATAATGCTTTAGTGATAATGAAATGAACGTAGTTCAATAAGGTTATGGGATTTGAATGAAACTGACATTCATCTCTGTTAAGTTCTTTAATACTTCATAGGAAATTGTTTCAAACAAACTATGAATGCTTAATCTAATTTTGTGATTTTCAAGTTTTGATGTCTCTGCATTTTCTTCTCCACAGAACAATGGCGTGGATCTGGTGGTCGTTGAGGAGATCATCCGCAACGCCATCATGGCCGCCGGATTCAACATGCTGCTGCCAATGAGGGCGCTACCTCGTGAGGTCTTCACCGCAGCAAACTCTCTTAACACCAACACACAGCCGCAGCAGCAGAGACCCGTGCCATACCAGCCAATCGTAAGTCACTCTAATTCATTTTTATTTTACATAAATGAAAATGAGTATAAAGTAATGTATGCTTCCCTGGGAATGGAACACAAAACCTGGGGGGTGTTTCGCAAAGATCCTTATTTGAACTTAACTCTAAGTTGGACCTCAACATTATGGAAAGCCGTTAGTTTCTTTGAAATTTATTTGTAAAAGTTTGTTTAAAAGGCATAAAATGTTCTTGATGATAAGATAATGACAAATTTATCCCAGTCCAACTTACAGTTAAGTTCAACTTTAACAACAACTTACCAGTACGATGTTCCATATGCCAATCGTGCCAGCAAACACAAATGCTACAGACAATGTACTGTACATACTCCTGTCATATCTATATTTTGTTTTCTTGATGAGTACATATTACATTTCTTAGTAGTCTTTGCATGTTTGGAATTAGTATTCAAGTTGTTTTTTCTTTCTTTTATTTCTTCATTTAGCAACAGCAACTGTCTAATAACACCAACCGCATGCCGCAGACGATGTACCATACACCAATCGTGCCAACCAACACAAACCATGTCTCATCCAAACCGCCAACCATGGCAGAAACTCGACTCCTAGTCAAAGGTATGGACATTTTTGTAGAAAAATATCAGGGGGCGTTTCACACAAAGATTCCAAGTTGAACTTAACTCTAAGTTGGACTTTTTATGGAAAGCTGTTAGTTTCTTTGCAAATTGTTGGAACAGTTCTTTGAAAAGGCATACATTTTGATTGCAAATCAGTAATATTTGTTATTATCAAGGAGCCTTGAAGTTATTGATACAAAATTTTCTTGGAATTTTCAAATACTCATATTCTTTTGCTTTTGAATATGTTTTATTCCAAGGCTACACATGGCTTTCCATAATTGTTAGGTCCAACTCAGAGTTAAATTCAACTTTGAATATTTGTGAAACACCCTCCAGATGTATGTCATACCTGAATTGTACAGACATTTTTACTTTCAGAATGAAGTAGGCAAATTGCCATCAAAACCGCCATCCATGGCAGATACTTGCCTTCTAGTCAAAGGTACAGACATTTTAAAAAGCAAAATCTCAATTAAATCGTGCCTGAGCTGCACAGAAGGAATTTTAAATAATATTGAGAGAAGATTATTAGTACCAAAACATAGTCGAGGGACCTATTGTCCTCCCGAAAAAATTTCATTTTAAATTCAGAGGGAACATTTCTGGATATTCCCGGCAACAGTTTACATCTGTTATGTTATATGACTAATATTCTGGGTACAAAAGGTACAAATAGAAATGTTAGCTTTTCAAAATTATACTATAAATGTTGTCATCATAATAGGATCCATTGGGTGGTGCGTATTGCTGGTTAACATCACATGCAAAGTTTGATAAGAAATTACTTCTGGTGTGGAACATAACCCTTGAAATCGATAGCATCGTATAATTCCCTTTATCAATATATAGTGTCTCTGAGGGGTGAAACATAACACTCTTCCTTGGAACATACTAAATTAAGTTGAAATCACATGACTTTGTTTAGCCAATCAATGACTCGTATTTAACTGAGTCATACATTATAACATCATATAATATTCTTTCCCAGTGATCAAAGCCAACGGCCTGACGACTAAGACTATCGGAGGAAGCAGCAGCAGCGACCCATACTGCATCGCCCAGCTAGACCAGCCACCGCAACGATACAAGACTAACACAATCGTCAACACGACCAACCCCTTCTGGGACGAACACTTCCTATTGTAAGTTGGAAAGTCACTCCACCCTTTGTCCCTCCCTACCTCTCCCAATAAAACAATTTTAAAAATTAACTATTCCACCCCTCCCCTGTCAGATGTCCTTTCCCTCCAGGTAATGTAAGGAGACGTGTTGTCCATTGTGTTCACGCGTTATGAACGAAAATGGACACATGACATGATCCTCATTCTCCATGACCACTGAAGCAAATCGAATAGGGTTTTCTGCAAGATGTAGATAATAAGTTATAGTTTCATACCCTGAAATATCATTCTGATTGATCTACTGTACTATTTTAAAGTTATCGTTGCAGAAAGTCCTGTTGTAATTAATTTTGGGACATGTATAATGTTTTCTTGTTCTGTTTTCTGATTGCAGTCAGCTGAATAACAGTTCAACGGAGCTTCGCTTTGAGGTGTGGGGCAAGGGAAACAGAGGTGAGACGTTGTGCTTTAAGGGGGAGGAAACCAGAAGAAAATGGAGATTTCAATTAAATAAAATTGAATTAGATGAATCATTAGTGATCTTTTAAGTAGAATCCGCCAGCGAAAAAGACAATAATCACTAATTAAAGTTTGTGATGATGTGCATAAACAGGCTGTCATACACATACATGTTCATCTCTTGTACATGTTATGTCTCTAAAATAACAATTTTGCTCACACCAACACCCTTTTCCCCAATTTGTGTAAAGGTATTTTGTTTGTTTTAAAAGTAGATGGCATTATTACATTTATCACTGATTAAGGAAAGAAAAAAGATTGTCATTAAGTTTTATGTGCAAACCTTTTGTATGACATCATCATTACAAGCCATAAAAAAAAAAAATATCAATTTCAACACAAATTTTAAGAAGAATGGAATCATAACTTTCTATTTCTCGATCAAGTTTGCTCTAAATTTCATGGGTGATTCATCTCATTCATTTTTGTTTATTGATAGCACGCTGTATCTGGTTTCCTTTGCCTTTAAAGGACAATGAAATCCGGACAAATTGTTGTATGCACTATAAGACACTAAATAGGATAAATAGCACAATCAGTCAAGCAATAAGAAAACTATGGCTCTTTGAAAATATCCATTTATTTCTATGAGTGACTCAAATTGGCAACGCACTCTGGCAAAGTTGTGGACTACTCCCCATACGTTTTGTACACAAAATTTAAATTTTGTTCAATTTTCTCAAAATATATGTTTACCCTTCGTTTGAGTTCAACATATGTTTTGTAGAATACATTTATACACAACATATCGTGAGTTTGGGGAATGGAAAAGTGTGACTATGAAGAAAACTGTAAAAATGGGAACATTTGTGTACAAAAAATATGGGGAGTAGTCCACAAACTTATCAGAGTGCGTTGCCAATTTGAGTTCCCCATAGGAATAAATGGGCATCTTCAAAGAGCCATAGTTTCCTTTTTGTATGGCCCGATTCAGAGATTATTCCTCCTAATCTCTTCAAGTCTCTGAAAGCAACAGTTTGCTTGGGTTTCATTGCCCTTTAATGTTAGTCTGAGTTCTTCTTTTTGTGTGCATGCTAGAGATTTGAATGGTTCTGCGAAGTTACAAATATTTTATGATACTAAAAATCTCAGCAGTTTTGTTTCTATTTTCTACTAAAAATCTTCATCAGCTTTTGGAGTAATTTTTACCAGTAGATTCTGCCGTATTCTTTAGTTGGTTTACTTGTAATACTTCTAATATGCATCATTGATTTAAACATCCTACTTGTTCCCTTTAACTTGCCTTTCATTAAAATTAACATGAAATGAAAAATACTTTGTTTTGGTTTTAATGTTCATTTACATGTATTTAAAGCAAACAACATTCAAGAAAGTTGAGGGATAACCCTATGAAAATATATTGGATTTTTTCTAGATCTCTCAAAACATACCTTTGGGGATTTTGCTCAAAAGTGCTTTAAACCAAATTATTGGAATGAAACATTATTAAAGAAATTAACATGTATTTTAATGAAAGAAAATCAAGAAAATCAAGACGTTCATTATTTAAAAAAGTGTCCATTGTATAGTTTCGATGACAAACTGTATTGAAGCAATGAAAAACATCTTTCATCATATTTCACAATATAAAAAAAACATTTTCTCTCATACTTTTGCACATACATGTATCTTTTGCAGATATGTTGTATGGCGAGGCGTTGCTGCCGATGGAATATCTAGAGCAATTTAGAGGTAGCACCCATTTGAAATCAAAGGAGTGCTGTGATCAAACTAATTTTCCCCCAACACATACTAATAAATATATCCCTTTTTTAAATTGTCAAGCCTGCCATCTCTTCTTTTTGTTTGCATGCATTGACATTATATTTTATTCCCCCTTTTTAATTTGTAGAAAGTTAAACCTACTCTTGCAACCACCTGTATAACAAACAAGGCTATGTCATAAAACTATTCCAGTTCTTGTTAATTTCCGATTGTTGTACACACACAGTCAAAAACCTATTAGTATTACCATCATATTTACAATAATTGGACATATTGGATATTTAACAAAATTAAACAGGGTTTTGAGCACCATATTTGCCAACCCTTGCTACACTATAGCTTCTTTTAATGCTATATGTGACCTTACACCACAAAACGACCGATATGTCGCTGTGGTAGTTTCTCTTTTATTAGCTAAAATAGTCAAATTTCGTTCAAAGTATGAGATTTAGGATTTTGGTATTTTCTGAATAACCATATCTTAATCTACCTTCTGTACAATTTTAATTGTCATTTTAATTTTCATTTAATAAACGCGATCTTATTACAGCGCTTGAATAGACACTGATCTTTTAAGCGGCCTGTTTCTCCCTTATTTAAAAAATGCTTCAGCCATATTCCAAAAATTTGGCATTCATTTTTAAAAGGGTTTGCTTAGTCCACATATGACAAATTATATACCATTTTGAAGGTAATGGCTTCCAGTTTAATGTCATGTGAAAACCAGCAGAATCTTTTCTCCCGACTTATTGGTCGTTTTGTGATGTAAGGTCACATATAGGCCTATTTTAGATGATAGGGCCAAGTAAGCCTAAAAGTGGTATTTTAGTTGCCAGTTATGGATAGCAGTAACAAAAGCTTAGTTGGCAACTAAAAAAACCCTTGATGCTTACTTGACCCCATCATTGAAAGTAGGTTAGCATGAAACTAGGCTATCACGGTGGTTCCCTTTAACCATCATCTTCCTCTGTTACATTCAGCCTTGGGTCTGATTCTGAGTCCAAGTCGGCCGAGTATGGCCTAGAGGCTGGAATTGAATACAATGCTGTTTATCAAGACTATTAGTTTCATTGGTTGCATTTATTATTATCAAGTTTTGCTATAAATACATTAATCCCTAGAAGATAGTAGACCGTAGAACACCGTCGTCAAGCACCCCCAAGCACCTATAGGGCATAGGCATCTTGCTTTTAGGTGACGTTTCCATGAGATTCACCTCCATTATTATCCTCATGAATATTCCTCACCATTATTTGCATTCTTGATTAACGTTTCCCTTTTGGACAGAGAGCGGGCGCTCTTTAAAAGCAAGACGCGTATTGGTGCTTGGGGGGGTGCTTGACGATGGTGTTCTACGGTAGTAGATAGTATAGTAGGAAAACCACTCTGCACATAAATGCCTTTTTTCTGCACCCTGTGGTAGGAATTCAAAGTTAGATTTTACTTTTGACTGTGAATCATTACTCCATGAGTGCTGTGATTAAATAATATTTCATTTCTGCACAAGTGTGTATGTTTACCCTTATGATCTTATTTGTTTCTAACCCATCCAGGATTATTTGTGTGAGTTTTTTTTTTTTTACCAACATTTGAAATAATTTTATCTACCATTACATTTCAAAGTCATATGCCGGTATTCTGAAGTCGTGATTAAGTCCTGTTTAACTAAACAGTTCCTGTCTAACTTTAGTCATGGGGTCGTGACTAACTTTTTTTGTATTCTGAAGTCGTGATTAAATCCTGTTAAGTTGGAAGCCCTGTCTAAGTCATGTTCAACTTTTGACTAATGCAAGGGGTAGTTTGAGTCCTGTTTAAGAGCGTGATTCTGCTGCTTTTCAACCTACTGCACACTCTGTGGGTTTAGTTTACCGGGAACTAATGGCAGAGAATAACAGTACTTACCTCCTCTAACATTTGAAGTAAGAATTGCATGATTTCTTTCTCGTGTTGCCCTATTCAAACAGGCAAGTACAAGTGTCAAGCCAGGGCCCTTGATTAGAGGATCCTATTTGAACAGGTGCTTTGTTACTTTATTTTCTTACTTACACCGTCTGAATAAATGTTAGGGAAGTACTAATCACTTTTTAACAAAATGTATGTCTATATTCAGACACATTCTACGGTGAGGCAGTCGTACCAGTGGATTCTCTTGAACACATGCGCGGCAGCAGACACATCCTGCCCCTGGGTGGGGTCACAGCCGACGGAGAGAACGTCAAGGGCTCTCTCACTGTCTGGGTGAGTACAATGTCTGTTTGTTTGTTTGTCTGTCTGTGTGTATGTCAATGTGTGAGGTACTGAACATGTCTGTCTGCCTGTCTGTCTGTCTGTCTGTCTGTCTGTAAGACGCAGCAGACACATCCTGCCCCTGGGTGGGGTCACAGCCGATGGAGAGAGCGTCAAAGGCTCCCTCACTGTCTGGGTGAGTACAATGTCTGTTTATGTGTGTGAGTTTGTGTGTGTGTCAGTTTGTCTGTCTGTGTGTATTTATGAGATACTAGACACTTTGTGTGAGGTACTAAATACTTCAGTCTGTCTGTGTGTCTGTCTGTCTGTAAGACGCAACAGACACATCCTGCCCCTGGGTGGGGTCACGGCTGACGGAGAGAACGTGAAGGGCTCCCTCACTGTCTGGGTGAGTACAATGTCTGTTTTTCTGTTTGTCTATTTGTATGTGTGTATGTCAATGTGTGAGGTACAAGCACTTCTGTCTGTCTGTCTGTCTGTCTGTCTGTTTGAGGCAGCAGACACATCCTGCCCCTGGGTGAGGTCACGGCCGATGGAGAGAACGTCAAAGGCTCCCTCACTGTCTGGGTGAGTACAATGTCTGTTTGTCTATCTGTCTGTGTGTATGTCAATGTGTGAGGTACTGAACATGTCTGTCTGTCTGTCTGTCTGTCTGTCTGTCTGTCTGTCTGTCTGTCTGTAAGACGCAGCAGACACATCCTGTCCCTGGGTGGGGTCACGGCCGATGGAGAGAGCGTCAAGGGCTCTCTCACTGTCTGGGTGAGTACAATGTCTGTGTGTATGTCAACAAATCCAGATCTTGTTTGAATGCTATTCATTTTCATCTGTTCAAAACAAGCTGCTTATTTCTTTTTACTCTCTTTATAAAATAGTTCCTTTTCATGGAGTCGGCTGAACAGAACACTGAAATCAAGCCCCGCCAGCCGGTCTCCCCAACCAAGAGAGTCGAGACCTCTCGCAGCGTGGCGCCAGATGGCACCGTCATCACCATGGTTACCACGACAACGGCCAAGCCAAAGGGAGGAGAGAGGAGAGTAGGGGGGAATGGTATGGAATTAAACTGATGAGTAATTTGAAGTGACAGCATTTTAAAGTGTAGAGGAGCGTTTTTTGGAAAGTATTTGCTTGCTGCAAGAGTTATGCTGCAATATTTAAAGAGTAACCTTTTACTCAACAGACTCAGATGGGCTAGCCATTGCAGGGGGTGTTTCACAAAGATCCTAAGTTGAACTTAACTTCCCCTTTTCATGTTTTAAGTTCAGTTCAGTTTATTTTGCCAAAGCAATAAAATGCATATATGGTAAAAAGCAGTTAAACAATTACAATTACTTAACATAGGAAAACACAAAAAAAACACAGAATAAATGTACAGAACATGAATAAAAAATGGTTAAAAACACAAGGAAATTGCTTAGGCTGGTAGCAGCCAGAAAGGAGGTAGTCCTTATATGCGGCTGACCAAAATAGTCATATATAAAAAGCCTTATGATTTAATTTAAGCTAGAATAACAAGTAAAACAAAAAACAAATACATGTACAATATAATAATGAATTTAACAACCATTGAAATCTTTAGTTAGCATCAATATTGGTCCATCAAATATGTTTTGTATTTATATTTAAAAGTGTTGACAAACTTCAATTCACGTATTTCACGAGGTATAGTACTCCATAAGACAGGTCCATTATATATAACTGTACGTTTATATGAGGTTTTATGTACAAGAGGCAAGTGAAAATTATCTGCATTTCTGGTACTATAATGGTGTATATTACAATTTAGAATAAACAACTTTAAAAGTGATTTGGGAAGGATCTGTAAATAGCACTGGAACATAAAAATTGCACATTGATAATTATACATATCGATAAAATTCAATATTTTAATTTCTTTAAAAAGTGGGTGTGTATGAGCAAGATAAGAAGTATGGCAAATAATACGAATTGCACGTTTAAGCTGGACTTAAACATTATGGAAAGCCGTGGGTTTCTTTTTTGGTAAAAGTTCTTTTAAAAGGCATAAAATGTTGATTCAAACCATTAATATGTTCTATTAGCAAGGATATTTCATGTTTTTTATGTAAAATTCATAAAAAGATGAAAATACTTTTATTTTTGCTTTTGAGTATATTTTATCTACAAATGGCTTTCCACAATAGTTAGTTCAACTTAGGATCTTTGTGAAATACCCCCCTGGTCTAGCAATCATGAGGTCTTGGGTCCGATTCCTCAAACACAAAGCTACAAAAACGTGTTGCTGCACTAGGAAGCTTTATATGTTGTAACAAAGACATGGCAATGTGCTTGGAGGCTATACAAAAAAACAACTGCCCTCTACTGCTACGAAATATTGTCACTTTTTTATGAATTCTTGCCCACCTATCCCTTCACCCAATATTATCTACATTAGCACAACAGATACAAAGTAGACCTACATGTACCCTTACCCTTAGTCTAACTAATGCATTCCCTGGATGATATGAATAACAAGAACTATGTATATCCAATTTAATTAGTAGCTCCTTTTTATCATTACCATTGGCAGCTTTGGGAAATTTATGTTTGGCATTATGGCTTGTATTTAGAGCTTGTTTGATGTGTGTTGCAATCAGGTTTTCTCATATTTCTAGTATTATTGCCTCTCCCCATTCCCAATATTTATGATTTTACAAACTTGTACCAAATTGTTTTTATTCAAATTAAATCACTCCTGACCCCACCAATTGTAAATTTCGACCCAAATGTTACAAAATGTTCTCTTCAAAATGACTTTGGACTGTCATGTCTCATTGTCTTGATATGAGCAATATTTGCTTGATTTTAAGCTATAAATGCAACTTTTTAAATTCAGAGCAATTTATGTATCCGCCCCATTTTGATTGGCTTAGACCAATAGATGCTTAATTTTAATTGGTCAATTGCAGTAGCTGCTTCACTGTTAATGGTTTACACCATTATATGCCCCTTTTCAGCAAAAGCTGCCCCAATCTTATTGGTTGAAACAAATAGATACTGAATTCTAATTGGCCAATTGCAAGAAGTAGAACATCTTGATGAGTTTTTCTGAAATAGATGCTTCATTCTAATTGGTTCAAAGCATATTATCTGCTTAGCTTTAATTGGTTCAAAACATAGCTGCTTAATTCTAATTGGTAAAGAGCTTCATACTAGATGCTTCGTTCAGATTGGAATTTGCAATAGATGCTACATTCATTAATTTATAGATGTGATTTAAAGTTATAATCCTCATTCTAATTGCCTGTCAAAATATATATGCTACTTTGTAATTTAGTAGAGCAATAGAAATGCCCCATCCCCAGTGTTTTTATTAAACAAAGCATATTACGCATGTGAATGATATACCCCCTCCCCCAGCAACGAACACCGCATGAGAAACGTAGACATGTACTAATTTTCTCTTCGCTACAGATGCGCCGATGAGAGTGGTAACCACGGCAACGAACATACCCACCCCCCAGCGGCCGGGGATGATCGCCGACACGGAGGGGATGGCGGATAGATCCCATCACTCTACCGGCACGCAGTCGATGCTGGACGTACCAAGGCCTAGAGTGGCATCAGGTTTGTGTTATTTTCCAGCATCCATGTTAATAAGTATATGTACCAGATATAGGTGGTGTACCACGGCCTAGAGTAACATCAGGTTTGTATTATTTCCATGGTAATTGGTGGGACTACATGATATTCTTAGCATATTCATTTTTTCCAACATTATTATAGGTTGATGGGACTACATTTGAATTAGAACTTGTATGAGGCACAGTTGATCCTGGCTAGGATGGCGACAGGTTTGTTTTCACATCTTTTTTTCGTATTGAATGGTTATTCACGAATTGCTTTTAAAATAATTGATGTAATGGGGAAACATTGGCAGTCTTTCCAGATTTCAGGATGTGCCACAATGTAATTTGCAGTCAAGTTTGTCCTACATTATCCATTATCACATAGTTGTTTCTAAACCGTTCATGATATATTACTGTTTTCATGTTCTAAAATACATAAATGATGTGGAAAAGTTTGAAATTTCACCATACAGTACTTACAAGGAGTAGTGAAATAATATGTTTAGCATGATACAGTTTAAATGTCATCAATGATTTACTCTTACTTATATCCCTTTTGATTTTGAGTGATGTTAAGGTCTTGATATTTATGGTCCCACAAGAATTAAAGCGTAGAACATTTTGAAGCTTTGAAAACATCACATAACATATTTAAGTTTTCATAAAACACGATTCATTTTAATCTGTATCTGCATGTGTTTTTGTTTTAATATAATCACAACGCTAACGATCCTGATAGCATAAAGTTCATGTTATTTTATTTGATGTTAATGGTTATTTTTTCAAATGGTTTTAACCTTGGAATATTAATGCAAACTGGAAAAACAAACAAACAAACATGTATGCACATAAACAACGAACTAACTAAATAACAATCAGACAAGCAAATAAACACTTGAAACAGACACCAACACACATACATGTACATACCTGTTATATAATACACTTATGTCTCTGATCTACAAATGTTTTATTTTTATTTAGCTTTGTATAGTTGTATATTTGCTTTATGCTACAATGCAGCAAAATATAATTATATGCATTCATATATTTTTGTTAATATTTGGGGTGTTTATTAAATGACTCATGTTTTGCATTTCATCAACTAACATTTTACATCCATTTTAATTTTGCTTTTCATTTGCATCATGAAATGGATTTTGTGTTTGCAGCAACCCAAACCCCATCGCCATCCATAATAATCAAAGGTTTGTCCTGATGTTAAAGCATGGTTATCTATATATTATAATGTTCACCCTGCTTTAGTTGGCATGCACAAACAAATGGAGTAAGCACTACGCGGATTTGCAGGAATGGGACTACGATATCAATTTGTAATCAATGTTTGTGACTTTATTCACTATGTCTTGTCTGGCATTCTGTACCGAAGCATGCCCACCAACTGGGATGCACAACAAACAAAAATGATGCTGTGTGCAATATGTATAGGGCATCAGTTCATTTTGTAATGTATGCCAAGTTGTGAGCACGCTTTGGTAGAGAATGCAGTCATATCTTTTCTTGAACAAGTAGTTTAATTTTTAGCCACATTTAAATGCGTTAGAATTGTTCAAATCATATGAATTAAAGCTGTTCTCATGTGAGCCAGTACCGAGCATGGTGGCTGAGCGGTCAGAGTGTCGGCCTCATGTGCGGGAGGTACCGGATTCAAACCCAGACCGGGTCATACCAACGACATAAACATGGTACCTTCTGCCTTCTAGCCAGGCTCTCGGCATTTATAGAATGGAGAAGGGAAAGTTAAACATGCGGAGTTACCAGAGGACTGGCCCCTATCTGTAACTTTCACTACAAACAGTAGACGTGTGGCCTAGGGCTAATGAATCGGAGATAGGCGCCACCTTATGTACCAAATTTGGCACGGGAAGGATTTTAACTAACTGACATGTGAGCCAGTTGCCAGGAAGCAAATCCACGGAGGTCAACCTTTTTATGCCTCCGCAACGAAGTAGCCGGAGGCATTATGTTTTCGGGTTGTCCGTCCGTCCGTACGTCCGTCCGTACGTACGTACGTACGTACGTCCCGTTCTCGTGATCGCGTTATCTCAAGAACCGATTGACGGATTTTCACCAAACTTGGGTCATGTATATATCTTGGGGGGCCAATGATCTGATTAGATTTTGGGGTCATGAGGTCAAAGGTCAAAGGTCACAGAGCTCATTATATATGCAAAAATAGCTCGTGATCGCGTTATCTCAAGAACGGATTGACGGATTCTGACCAAACTTGGTACATGTATGTATCTTGGGGGGCCAATGATCTGATTAGATTTTGGGGTCATGAGGTCAAAGGTCAAAGGTCACAGAGCTCATTATATATGCAAAAATAGCTCGTGATCGCGTTATCTCAAGAAGGGATTAACAGATTCTGACCAAACTTGTTACATGTATGTATCTTGGGGGGCAGATGATCTGATTAGATTTTGGGGTCATGAGGTCAAAGGTCAAAGGTCACAGAGCTCATTATATATGCAAAAATAGCTTGTGATCGCGTTATCTCAAGAAGGGATTGACAGATTCTGACCAAACTTGGGACATGTGTGTTCCTTGGAGAGCCAATGAACTGATTAAATTTTGGGGGTCATGAGGTCAAAGGTCAAAGGTCACAGGGCTCATATGTAAAAGTAGCTTGAGATTGGAAATCTCAAGAACTGAATATCAGATTTCAATCCAACTTGATACCTGAATGTATAATAGGGAACAATTGTAGTCATTCGATTTTGGGGTCATGAGGGCAAAGGTCAAGGTCACTTATAGCTCATAATTGTGATACATCAAGATCTAAAAGACAGAGTACCATCAAAATTAAGTTGAGAGAATTAATTCTGTGTACATGTTGATTTGGGCTTGATATAAATAAATTGCGTAATGGCGGAGGCATCATTTTCGACTGCGCGCAGTCGAAGATCCATCTAGTCTTATTTATACAATAATTGATGTTCATAATTAGGCTCAGACTGTAGATAAATGCATTGAAAATATTAACCTATTCAACTATTTTTGTATTCCCAAGCAACTACATGTATAACAAACCACCTAAATCTGAAAAAAATACAATTGTTATACTTTGTTTATGATTTGGTATTTATCACTAGGCTTTGATAGAATATAAATGTAAGACTTTCTAGGCTTGTCTCTGTATTTATTGTCTTTTTTTTGTGAAGCACCCAGTATCTGCTTTATTAGATGTGTGTCAATTTTCTGATTTATTAGTCATATTTAGAATACAAAATATTAGTCCCAGCTAATGTCGCAAAAGGTAGTTATTTTCCTTGAAATTAACTTAAAGGGGACCACCACGCAAAGAACAACACAGGCTTATATGATTTGGTAGCGTTGTTTGATATCAAATAGATGTCCAACACTTTGCAAAGGGTTATGTAATAGACCGCTTCTGTAATGTATGCAAATAATATGCGTATGACGTCAGACTCCCCGTTGGCAAGCTTAACAATAGTAACTAGGTCCGGCAAGCTCTGGCAAACTTAGCTTGCCGGACCTAGTTACTATTGTTAAGCTTGCCAACGGGGAGTCTTACGTCACACGCATAATATTTGCATACATTACAGAAGCGGTCTATTCATAAACGATGCAGTTAATCAGCAAATATTATGGAACCAACATGGCCTTTGGTTCCATAAGCACCAAACAATAGAACCAAGGAAGACGCCTTTGTCCTAGACAATAGTCTAGTCTTCTTCTGCTGACCCATTAACTCATACTTTACTATGGTGATGAGTTTACAAATTGTATAATTTGTCAGGAAACCTGTTTTTCTGAACATAATGGTGGATTACTAAAATTGTTAAACTTTCATTAATACGAACCTGATGTTGATTCCCTTTAAG
The DNA here is from genome assembly GCA_037951105.1 of Echinarachnius parma. Lineage (NCBI taxonomy): Eukaryota > Metazoa > Echinodermata > Echinoidea > Clypeasteroida > Echinarachniidae > Echinarachnius > Echinarachnius parma. The sequence continues at coordinate 83,454 of JBAMJV010005832.1, forward strand.
ATATATTTATATTGAATTATTAAATATTATTTTAATATTTCTTTATGATAAATTTATTATTAGCAACAACAATATACCATAATGTATTCACATAATATCTGCACATTCCATTTTCCATTACTTTTCTATCAAGTTCTGATGTTGCTCTCAAATGAATAGTTGCCTATTATTTTATCTTTATCCTTTGACATATAGTTTGTAAAGAACTCTTTCCTTTTATGAACACGCTGTTTTATTTTATTTCCAAGTGATTTTTAATTATTATTTTTTGCATAATCACCTACATGTAGTTCATTGCGTTGGAGACTTTCTTTTGCACAGTTATTTGGTGTGCTACCAACTGACTAATATTTTTGAAATTATTAGTAAGAAGCGTAACTTTTCAGATGAAGCCACACTACAATGTATATGAAGTGTAATAGTCGGGAACTAATTTATTTTCTCAATCTTACAGTTAAAGAATACTTTAGTGTGAATAACTAAAGGACACTTTCATTGTTTGAAAAGGATCTTTAAAAGATGAACTTACCATTTAGATTGAGCACAAATATTATTAAAAAATTGGTTGTATTTCCACTGCTTAATAATGAGAGGAATGATTAGGAGGATAACCAGTGGCAATGTCTTTGTTTTCATTTATTTTGTTGCCATAGAAACGAGTGCCAAGGGATCAAACACACCACCCACCCCAAGGAGTGCAACCTCGGTTTCCGACACGGCCATCAAGCATCTCTCAGAATCCGCTGGCGAGGGACGACAGAAAACACCCACCAAGAAAAGCACACTCACCATCCATGGTGTATCACAGGTAAATGGAACCACTCTGATCCAGTTTTAGCTTGTTTAATCCAGTAAGTGCAAAGCTAGTTCATAGACAGAAGATTCTTTATTTAGCATCTCCAAATCTGCCAGCGATGGTTGGCCGAAAACACCCACCAAGATAAGAACACTCGCCATCCATGGTGTATCACAGGTAAATGGAACCACTCTGATCCAGTTTTAGCTTGTTTAATCCAGTAAGTGCAAAGCTAGTTCATAGACAGAAGATTCTTTATTTATCTGCCAGCGATGGTTGGCAGAAAACACCCACCAAGATGAGAACACTCGCCATCCATGGTGTATCACAGGTTAATTGAACCACTTTGATCCAGTTGAAGCTTGTTTAATCCAGTAAACGTATAGCTAGTTCATAGATAGTAGATTCTTTATTTAGCATCTCTCAAAATCCGCTGGCGAGGGACGACAGAAAACACCCACCAAGAAAAGCATGCTCACCATCCATGGTGTGTCACAGGTAAATGGAACCACTTTGATCCAGTTTTAGCACCTAAAATCCAGTAAAAAGCAAGCTTCTTTCTTGAGCATCTCAGAATTGACAGGGGGCGGATGGCAGGAAACACAGACAAAGAAAAATACCCACATCATGCATGGTGTAACACAGGTATACCAAACTGCTTTGATCCAGTTTTAGCCAGTTTACTTTGGTTTAATGCACAATTAGCCACTTAGAGTTATTATTAACCAATTCAGTGTCTTGTTGCCGATACTGCCATCAAGCATGTCTCAGAATCCACTGGCAAGGGACGACAGAAAACACCCACCAAGAAAAGCACCCTCATCATCCACGGGTAAATCAAACTACTTTGATCCAGTTTTAACCAGTTTAAATTTGTGTAAGGTAGAAATAGTCACTTACAGTTATTAGTAAGTAGCCTATTCAGTGTCTTGTTGCTGATACGGCCATTGAACATCTCTCCAAATTTTCCGGTGACAGATGTCAAAGAAAAGAACCCTTATCATCCATAGTGTGTCACAGGTCAATGGAACCGCTTTGATCTAGTTTGATCTAGTTTGAGCCACTTGCAGCAAGTTTAAGCCATTTTACATAACTAAAAGCCAGTTCTGACTCTTGAGTTTGCCAGCAACGAAAGACAGAAACACCCACCAAGAAAAGCACCCTCATCATCCAGGGTGATGTGCAGGTAAATGGAACCACTTTGGTCCAGTTTTATCTAGTTTAAGCCATGTTACTAGGCAAGTTCAAGCTACCTTTTAATAGATAACTACATGTAGTTTTAACCAGTTCTTACTCTTGAGTTTGCTGACGATAGAAGACAGAAACATCCACCAAGAAAAACATTCATGGTGTATCACAGGTAATTGAAACCACTTTGATCTGGTTTTAGCTACTATGATCCAGTAAACAGCAAGCTGTGTTCAGAGATAGCGTTGGCAGGGAAATTGTGACAGAAAACACACACCAAGAAAAGCACCCTTATTGTCCATGGCGTATCATAGGTAAACAAAACTGTTTAGCGAGTTTAATTCCATTTTTGAATTGATAATCATTCAGCTCACGAGCGTTTATAAATGGTCATAAACGTCATACTGTAATTTGTTATAAAAGCTGACACAAATTTTCGTTTTTTTAACCAGGAAAGCAGTGTTCTTTTTCAATAAAACTTTCACACATCATTCAGACATATCTTACAATGATTTTGGTATAGGATTGAGGTCTCAAATGTCCTTTTGGGCAATATCTGACACTTTACAGGTGCACCTTTAAGTATCTCACAAATAATAATGCTTGTAGTTGTAATGATACTATTGGAAATATGCAATTAATTTGGTTGCATTTGCTCGGTATTGTATTCATCAGAATAATTATTATTTGAATTGTTTATGTTGAATTATTAAAAGTACATACACTGTATATACAATTCAATTATTTCTGAATTCAGGAAAGCAGTACAGCTTACTTCCAGGTAAACAGATTTTTTTTTTTCGTTCATAGAAGCCGATTCATTTAGTCAGCAGCATTCATTCCTGCATCATACTGCAATTGCCCAATCTGGGAAGATGGCTGAAAAATTCCTCAGCTTGTTTGAATAAAAAATGTTGTATTTTTATGTTGTTATGGGCAGGTCCATGGCCCATTTACAGAAATAGTTGCAATTGATTATAAAGTTGCAATTAATTGCAAGTCAGAAAATATGCACATTTGAACTAATCAGATTTGTGCATTAAGTCACATCTTCTGAATTGCAATTAATATCAACTTTACAATTAATTGCAACTCTTTCTGCAACGAGCCCATATCACCTATCCACCAAATCATGATCAAGCAACAACTGTCGAAACACGCAAAATATGCCAAAGGGTCAGGAACATAAGTTGGAGACATAAGTTGGAGACATTATAGAACTTTGCAGTGCAAATCATCTGAGAGTGTTCATGCAACGCTATATCATTTATGAGAGCAATTATGCATATTCATATAAAGGTTCATGAATATTCATTACAATGTTGTTAGGTCTTTTCATGTAAATGTATTGCATGTTACATTCTCCACTGTAAAATGATATTGATGATGATGGTATATGTGGTATAAAAGATGGAATTCTAGAACATGTTCATTATTGAATTACCCTATCAAGATTACACATAGCTCACTATCAAAGATAGACTCTTCATGTTCATTAAAACAACATCAGGTATGTACATATATGTTGTCTGTCATTGCAGCATTTCTTAAGTAATTACATATTTTAATGCGCAACTTTCTTATGATAAGTTCAATGTGACATGGCTCAGGTTAGTATACATGTACATGTATGTCTTGTTTGTGTATGTTAAAAGTGGTGTACATTATTTTTGCAACAAACATCTATGGATAAAATCATGTAATAATGATTAGGATATTGACCATTTCCTGTTTTGCTCTGCTGCACCCATCAAGGACGGTGTCCAAAATATTTGTGGGTTGGTATTCCTACACTTCAGCAAGAAGATACAAAGTTATATGAGGTATACAAGGAGAAAGAGCATAAATTTCTCTATTTTTAGAGCCCAATTTTGTTACTCTACCTGCTGTAGTAATTTTATAATGATTTTTATTATTGCGTAGATCGCTATAATTTAGTAAATCCTTAGATTGGCAACACATTGTGATATTTTAAAAACAGATTTACAAAAACAAAATTGTGATATGATTTAATTTGCCATTGTGTCTTCAGGCAAGTATTTTAACCCATTCAGGACTGGTCCTGAAAATACTCGGGGCAGGAGTCTATAGAGAATTCATGTTATAACAAAATCAGTCCGTCCTGAACGGGGTTAATATGTTTTATTTACTAAAAGAATGAAAGGAAGCATTTCATTAGATGGTAAATGAAGGATAGTACACCTGTGGCATGTGTGACTTTTTAAAAATAAAATTCAACCCCCTTTGTGTTTCATAAAATGTATTTCTGCTTCTCCTTAAAATGCTTGAGCGCCCCATCATGGTAGCTCGGCTAAAGCCAAGGTAATAATGCTCCGAGCGCTTTGGGACTTTGGTGATGAAGCGCTATATAAAAATGGATATTGTTATTATAATTATTATTCTTCTTGTTTTCTCTCAGACACCCAATGTAGACCTGTCCACCCTCAGCGACGAACCATCGGACAAGAATTTCAAGAGAGGTACGTCAATTTATCATGGAAATACTTTTATCAAATTTTCTGTGCATGGTTTGTTGAAGTTATTCAATTATTCAGATTTGTTATTATCCACTGGAGAGTTATAACTGTGTACAAAGTTAGTGCGATTAGTGTGCGAATGTCACGGTGCTTTTTTGCTCATTACTCAACTATATAATGTGGTGTGGTGTGGCAAGATTGGTAGAGCGCTCGTTTTCCAAGCGGGAGATCTATTCATTTATCCTGTTACAAAAGGACTTCCCGCAGAATCTATGCCAGTGGTGTTTGCTTTGAGGGCTCACGGTGATTGAGCCCCATAGATGTCCCCAAACTCCCCCCCCCCCCCCCCAGGGAGTTGAGACGGTGTGCAAGATAATTGTGCGGGTTTGACCTGTACCTGATGACCAAGGGTAATAAATTCAATTCAATTCAATTCAAAGGGTAATAATTATGTGCTTAGAAACATTGTATTAAGTGCTATATTAATGTAATATATCATATAATTTAATGTGAAGATGCATACAAAAAGGAGGACATTATCTGAACTAATGTTGGGACCTTCTCTTGTCACAGATGCATCGCCGAACCGCAGCAAGCGCGGCTTCAAGCTGTTCCGGCGGCGGAGCAAGAAGAACAAACCCGCGAGGAGCGTGAGCCTGGACGAATCGGACCTCCACCACGCCCGGCAACAGGTCGCTAGGCAAAACCAAGCTGGCAGCCCAGACGCTACCCTACCACGTCCCGAGTACAGGGGTGGCAACACGCTGGAAGTACCAGGGGATGGCACGGATGAACCGCTAAGTGCAGGTATGTTGGTTGCTTTCTGGAGAGAGAGAATAATGATGGGTACGGCGATGATGATGAAGATGGTTGTGGTTGTGGTTGTGGTGACTAGACCTTACCCCACCCTGACTACAGGGGTGGCAACATGCTGGAAATACCGGGGGATGGCACGGATGAACTGCTAAGTGCAGGTATGTTAGCTTGTGAGGGTGATAATGATGGGTATGATGATGATGATGATGGTGATGATGATGATCGTGATGTTGGTGATGGTGATGGTGATGGTGATGTCATGATGATGATGAAGATGGTTGTGGTTGTGGTTGTGGTGACTAGACCCTACCCCACCCTGTGTACAGGGGAGGCAACACGCTGGAAGTACCGGGGGATGGCAGGGGTGAACCGCTAAGTGCAGGTATGTAAGCTTGTGAAGGTGATATGATGATGATGATGATGATGGTGATGATGATGATGATCGTGATGGTGGTGATGGTGATGGTGATGTCATGATGATGATGATGATGATGATGATGAAGATGGTTGTGGTTGTGGTTGTGGTGACTAGACCCTACCCCATCCTGAGTACAGGGGAGGCAACATGCTGGAAGTACCGGGGGATGGCAGGGGTGAACCACTAAGTGCAGGTATGTAAGCTTGTTAGGGGGATGATAGTGGTGATGGTTGTGATTGTGATGTGTGATGATGGTTGTGATTGGGGTGATGATGGGTATGATGATGATGGGTATGATGATGATGGTGATGGTGATGGTGATGGTGATGATGATGATGATGATGGTGATGGTGATGGTGATGGTGATGGTGATGGTGATGGTGATGGTGATGATGATGATGATGATGGTGATGGTGATGGTGATGGTGATGGTGATGGTGATGGTGATGGTGATGGTGATGGTGATGGTGATGGTGATGGTGATGGTGATGGTGATGATGATGAAGTTGCTGATGATGATCAAGTAGCTGATGACGATGATGATGATGATGAAGTTGCTGATGATGACGATGATGACGATGATGATGATGATGATGATGATGATGATGATGATGATGATGATGATGTTGATGAATGTGTAGATTAAGATCGAGATTATGAGGAAGGAGAAGAAGATCATTAAGATGAGGATGAAGATGGTGAAGATGAATAATAATGATAAGAACAAGAAGTAGAAGAAACAGAAGGAGGAGAAGCTAAAGATGATGACGTTATTGAAGATGGTGACATGGCACACTACCTAACCAAACTTGCTGTTTTATTATACATTACCTACAAATTTATTTTTTACAGAATCATCTCCAAGGAGAGTAAAGAAGAAGATGTTTGGATTCCTGAAGCGGTCGAAGAGCAAAGAGCGCGAGTACGGCTCGCACGGGACTCTCCCAAAGACGTCCAAAGCGCAGAAACAGGAAGCGCATATGAAAGCTCAGGCGAGGCTGACTGTGCCAGAGAGACAGGGGCGCTCCGCTAGTACAGGTTAGTTTGGTGTTGGATATTTGGTTTGTTTTTATTTATTTATTCGCTTATTCTTTTATTCATTAGGTTGTGTGTTTGTTTATTTATATTTTTATATTTTTCTTGTTTATTGAATTGTTTATTTTATTTATTTTGTTATTTAAAAAAATAATTTGAAATTAATTTTTTTATTTTATTAACATTTTAAAATGTATTTGTTGATTAGTACATTTTATTTATTTATTATTTGTATTATTTATATATATATATTCTTCATAATTTGATTTATATATATATTTTTTAAATTATTTTATTAATTTAATGTTTGATAAAGGAATTTAATGGCTGCCCACAGGGCTAGATGGACGTAGTTTTACAATACTTTTACGTCAATACAACCAAAACAGTCTTCAAAGCTTTAAGCTAAAACTATTAATTTATAATCCACGAGACCGCCACCAAACCATGTTTTCTTTTTTTCTTTTAAAAGGGTACAGATTTAAATATTTTACCAATGATAGATAGTCATAAAGCCATGGCATGGTGTGAGTTGCTAACAAAGTTCTAATAGGTTTTTTAACATTTATTTTATCCTATTTATCAATCTGAGTTTTGTATGTTGACCAAAAAAAATTGTTTATGAAACAATTGATTTTTGTGTGACATTTTTATAATACACCATTGTAATGATGATTTATGATATCCATACATCATTGCTCTACTTGTATGTGTTGATATTTGCTGTGAAGAAATGATAATATATTTTACATCTAAATTGAAGTGAATCAAACTTATTGAACTGATATATGATATCTTGAGTTCCCTGAATTTAGATTGACATTATATAGCTTGAGTGTGAGCACTACATTGCATGTAGCACTCTTACAAATTTAAGTAACTCATGTTTATTTTCTCTTTTCCCCAAATTCTCCACTATTTCTTATACTTCCTATCATATGCCATTGCTTACATCGGTTCATAACCTTCAAAATTTGATACCATCGCTGGACTACAATTCTGCATAATATCATTTAACTTTTTCTGTAATTATTCATAATGGTACATTCTTCAATATCTCTTTCATGAATATAACTATATTCATTCAATTCTTTTATATAAGAAATTCCATAAACTTATTGTTTTTCTCCATCATGAACATGGAAATACATCTTTCTTTTAAATTCTCCCAAATAATCTTACCATTATTGGTCCGTCTGGAATATCAATGCCTTTTCTCAACAATATGAATTTATGTGTCATGCATTTTCATGTTTAATACCATTTCTTTGTTACAATAATGCTTGGGTGTAATGTCAAGTAAACTAATTCATAACTCCATTTAATTTCTTCCCTGCTGAACAAAAATTAAACCATGTAATTAATTGATCATAGAATCTGGAGATGTAACGTTAAACCATGAAGAGAGCGCAAATAAACAATCATGACCAGTGCCCACTAAAATTTAATCTTTTCATTAACCATCACTTTTAACTTTCACCTTAAAACTTCCACCTTACACCCATATATTTGTATTCTGTTTCTGTCAAGAAATTTCTCTCACTTCAAGCATTTCACCTTTCACCAAAATGTTTTGATTCCTTTTCACTTTCATACAAGGCATCAAGATTTATTTAGCCCTTTTTTTGTTTTCATTTATTTTAAAAGAGCTAGACCATTCATTTGCATTTATTAAAAAAAGATCCTAACCTTTACTTTGTCTTTATAGATATATATGGGTACCATTTTAGAAGAGTTCATAAATCGTTGTCTGTATTAATCATTTTGACATTTTAGGAATTGGATATACAGGGTGGCCCACAAATAACGGAACGGGGTACTTGCCATACTAAAGACTCATGATGCCCGCCATACTGCATCGAGTAACGATCAACCGTGCGCCATTGTGAGTGTGCGTTCAGCTGTGTATAGAGAAGAAAGGGGTACTAACAATGGCGCACGCATTGAATGTTACTAGTTGCTATGACGGGCATCATGTGTCTTCATTATAGCAAGCACCCCGTTCCGTTATTTCTGGGCCACCCTGTATAGAGGTAAACAACAACACAGTCATCTTTTCTTGAGAAATAAGGTGCTAGATAGATAAAAGATAGAGATAGAGAAAAGAATTTCACCTTTCTTCAGATTTGAAGGAAATTTATTTTTGTAACAAAGTATTACCAATACTGAGCAGGTCTCAGTTTTGTTTATTTATTGTAAATGTTACTTCGATGACAAACAATAGTACAAAAGTGAAGATGCCAACTTGTTATGTTACATGTCTACTTTTTGGATATTAAGTAAGAATCATATCACCACAAATTAGCTTATTATCACTTTTAATATAAAAATTTGCTAACATATTTATTGAATGGATGCATTCATTCTTTAGCTGTATGCATATTCATATGTATATGCATACATTATTCATTAATTAGCTGTAGATATACATGCATTTATTAACTGTAAGCATATTTATATGTTTATGCATATTCATTAGCTATGTAAGCACATTCATAATTGTATGCATATTCATAACATCACTATCGATTTCTTCACATTTCTTCAGCCTCCGCACCTTAATCCCTAACCCCACACAACCACATTGCATGGTCCTATCTATCACTTGATATATGGCAAGCCATATGTTGCACACACCCATTTACCATGTGCTGTATACTTACATTCCTTTGCCCCTCAAAATGCCACTGGCTCAAACATATTGCATGGTCCTATTTAACCACTGATATGGCATGCCATATGCTGCACACACAGACATACATTTGAACATGTGTTTTCCTATCCAAATCCATTTATAGGAACCCTTTACCACTCAAAATGTGTAGCATTGAACGCAGGTAACTTTTCCTATGATATATGTGTGAGATAAAAATAAGCCATGGTCCTCACAAAATAAAACGGCTTTGCGTAGCATTACGCATATACAGCATTAGTTTTTGTAACTATATAATTGTTTAGTGTATATTGTCCAATATGATACAATGTACATTTAGATCCAAATATATACATGTACAATGAACTGTACATGTAATCTAAAGATTTTCTTATGAAGACAAAATGTAAAAATTTTGTTTGAGGGAATTTATATCCAGTGAAAGACAGCTTCTTATTTTGGTATTACGTTGAAAGATACTGTACTTCTTTATAAAGTGCTGTTAAATTGATCATGGACATGACTTTATTTACAATTACACTTTCAGTATGAGGCTAAGGTTCTAAGCTTGGACTATTAAACAAAACAGCAGTAGCAACCATAAACATGTTGAAAGATGTGTTTTTCAATAAAGTGCAGTTAAATTGATAATGGACATGACTAATTTATTTACAATTACACTTTCAGTATTATAGGCAAAGCTCAATTTCCCCAAAAAGCTAGAGTACATTGATGTCTGTAGCAACTATACACAAGTTGAAAGATATACCTTTAAATGAAGTGCAGTTTTATTCATTGACGAGATGAATTTTGAATCTAAGTTTTAAGTATTAGTCTAAGGTTTGACTAAAAAGCTACTGCAGCAGTATATTGCTTTCTGTACCAACCATATACATGTAAATGATCCTGTGCTACCTGACCAAAGATATTCTTGTTTGTCCTATTTTTTTATTCATGTATGTTGTCTACTATTGTCCATACAATCTGTTTGTGGTATACATGTAAATCAAGTTGCTCTCCATCGTTGATGTCTGTGCTTCAAAATCATGTTGCTCGTATTTCTCCTTCATTTCTATTAATTTACTGTCTTCCTTTTGTATCTTTCTGTTATTCATTATCTGTCTTTCTTTCTCTTTTTTCTTCTTGTTTATTTTTGTCTTTTATCTTACCAGGGCCCTGTTGCAGAAAGAGATACAATCGATTGTAAGTTGCAATTAATCGTAAGTCAGATCACGTGTTCTAGATGCGCTAATCTGATTGGTTGAAACGCGTAAATTTTCTGACTTACGATCAGTCGTAACTTACAATCGATTGTATCTCTTTCTGCAACGGGGCCCTGTTCTCTGATCCTGTACCCTTCTTCTCTCTCTCTCTCTCTTTCTTGTTTCCCGTATCTCCTAAATATTTCCATCATTACTGCTTATTGCTTGCACTATTAATCAATAAACAACTTTCACCATCATGATCACTTCAAGCTTATTTTAGCTGCATGTCATCCACTGCATGACTCATCGAATCAACTTCAGTCCCATGTATACATATCTATGTCATGGACATGCCTTGCACCGCCTCACCTTGCATGAATATGTACAGTACAGCCTCTATAGAGTATCGAAGCTGTGACGTGACATTCCATTGTTACAACTACAATTATGGTTCTAAACTACTTGTCCAATGTATCAAGCCAAGGTAATAATGCTCCGAGCGCTTTGATACTTAACCATAAAATATTGCTTTACAAAAATGGACAATTATTATTATTATTATATCAGGCATTGGTACTGGGTTGGAGCCTGGCGATTGCCTTCTTAGCAACTGCTTGGTCAGCCATGTCTGGCTTGCCTGACATTGTTTAGAACCGTTGCCCATGGCAATGAATAGCTGTGATGTCACACTTCGTTACTCTATACACTAAGCACTGCATCTCTGTCCCACGCACTATACTTCACAACCCTACACTAGCTACCTTTCCCCATCTAGATACAAAGTGTGCACTGGTCTTGCATCTTTTGGAGTCGAGTCGTTCTCATCATTTTAGTTGGCGTTCGAGTTGTAACCACATCTACAGTACAGAGTAAATGGTCATACTAGGGTTTGACCATTTACACACCATACAGACCAATTTCCGTGTAGCACAGAGTGCATAGACACAGCATGCGGTGACAGCTATCTGATACCTGCCACCCATGCATTGTCTATAGACAGCCTGCTACACATAACAGTATGGTAATATTTGTATTCATGAGTGGATGTACCCACAACTCTGATCTGCCAACTACTTACTGATTTGACCATGGAATGGTGACCGCACCTAATTGATTTGACCATGAAGTGGTGACCGCACATTATTGATTTGACCGTGGAGTGGTGGCCCCGCCCTTTTGATTTGGCCGTGGAGTGACGTAGCCCCCCATTCATTATCTTTGTTTGGCTTCCCACCCCCACTGCCCGCCCATCCCGCCCCGCCCCGCCCCCGTACTGCTGTGCATGCAGACTGCATCAACATCAGTGATGGGCGTAACTCAGGTAATCATTTTGAACTAATAATAATTGATCTGAACTCATTATTTGTTGTGATATACATTATGTACTGTCCTCTATATATGTTTGAAAACCATTAGTTGTTGTATTATGTATACTGCCCTCTATGTTTGAATCTTATTGTTGACGTATTCCATCATTCAGGAACGCATGCTTCCTTTTAACTTTTACTGTTTTGTATTGTGTATACTGCCCTCTATGTTTGAAAATACAGTACTTGCCGTTATGTACAAGTATATATATTACTGCCCTCTATGTTTAAATGTTCTTTTGTATACCCGTACTCATCCTTGTATCAATTACTCTAAATCCATTAAAAAAATTGTATAATACTGCCCTCTATTCTTGTAGGGGGATGGGGTATAAAAGTATTTTTTTATCAGCACAGGCTGCCCCCTCCACAAACCCCCCCCCCCCCCCCCCCACCACACCCCAATTTTGTCCCTTTCTACTCAAAGTTACACATTTCAAAAAGTGTTGACGAATGTGAAAAAAAGTTAGAACAATTAGTTTCGATTTGAAGTGTTATCCCATAAATAGTCATGAGCAGAAAGTGAAAGTCCAAGACATTAAAGGGAGAGAACACCCTAACCCTAACCCTAACCCAAAATAAACCTTTGATATATAAAAGTGATTTAAGTTTTTAGTAATTAATCCATTCCAACAGCAAATGATAATAATATAGCGCATTTGCATAGCGTCTTAGGCTAAAGCAGAACAGCCTCCGTATTCAAACTGTATAATCATATAGTCTGCGAACAGACATACATGTGCTTGCAGATACAGACTAGTTCTTTTGTCTTAAGAACCCCTTAAAGGGACTTAGTAACATTGTCCAAATCCTAAAAACTGACTTGGAACTCTAGTGGTTCTCTCATACCTTGTCGTATTCATATTAACAATAACAGCACGGGACAGGTTTCCGTTTTGCAAATTTCTGTTTCGTTCAAATGATATTTACAATTGAAGTGTACAGATGTTAAACTATCTATGGGATAGTTTAAGCCGTGTACAAAGTACTAAGTGCAATGAGTAAGTCAAAATCAATTTGCATTTTCGCTCATGTCTTGGCTAAAAAACATCCAATAAACTTGAAATGTTCACACATTACTTTGTGGACATATCAGATCACACCAATACACATTTTGTATTAATCACTCATCCCTTTTTGCACTTGTCAACAAAGTTACTACATCCCTTTAAGTTCCTAGGCATAACAATTTGTTATTATCAAGGAGCCTTGAAATAATTGTTATACATTTTTGTAATAAGTTTCAAAAACTTGCATTTTTTTGCTTTTGAATATGTTTTACTTGAAGTCTACAAATGGCTTTCCATACTTGTTCAACTTAGAGAAGTTAAAATTTTAATCTTTGCGAAACACTCGCGCCCCAGGGTATTGTAGGGTATGCATGCCTGTGATACCAAAACGATATTGTCTTGAATGGAATAATCAAGTAAAATATTTGTTTTGAAATGTCTTTTATTTTTTTTACACAAACCACAACCTTGGAAATCATATTGCTTCCTCTTCTCCAATTATCCTTTATAAAATAATATCTGACAACAATCAAACATCCAAACTAAAGGAAAGTAGCTAGCAATAAATTAACATTGTGTACTCTGGTTTTCCCGTCCACTGTCATTCATAAACAGAAACCTAAACCAGAGAATAAATTTACTTGTTGAAGATAATGTCATTTTGATTAAATACGCGTACTCCAAAGATCTCTGCCTTATTATTTTTACCCGCTCAAGGCTTCTTTTTTTTTCTCCTTTTTTCTCTTTTTTCTTTTTTTGATATGATATGCATCCTCCAAAGTGTGTTTTTCCAACCAACTGTCATTCATTCAAACAGAAACCGAAACACAAGAATATGACCTCCTTGAAGACGATGTCATTTTAGTATAACACGCAATCTCCAGTCCATGACCATTAATTATATTAAAGGGACTTAGTAACATCGTTCAAATCCTCAAAATCCAATTGGAATTCTAGCGGTACCCTCATACCTTGTTGTATTCCTATTTACAATAAAAGCATTGGACAGGTTACGTTTTTTTTTTTAAATTTCCCTTTAGTTAAATAGATATTTACGATTGAAGTGTTCAGATGTTAAATTATCCACTGGACCACGAAAACCATGTACAAAATGAGTGCAAGGAGTAATAGTGAATATCACTTTGTATTTTTGCTCATTAGTCGGCCATATAACGTCCATTTAAGTTGAAATTTTACACCCATTGGACATATCAGATAACAATGATATACATTGTATCAACCACTCATCACTTTTTGCACATGTCAATGATTTGATTGTGGTATAACATATTTCTCATTTTTATTTTAACCTGTTCGAGATGATTCGATTTTGGCATAACACATATTTCTCATTTTTATTTTAACCTGTTCGAGATGATTCGATTTTGGTATAACACACATTTCTCATCATTATTTTCACAAATTGAAGACAATTTTATTTTGCTATAACATGTATTCTCCAATGACTGCAGCCCAATTATTCTAACCCATTTAAGACGATTTCATTTCGTTATAAATATAAAACACAATTTCTGTAGACTCCAGCCTAATTAGTTTAACCAATTCAAGACCGATTTTATTCTAATAAAACAATGCATTCTTCAGGGACCTCAGCATAATTATTTTTTACCTATTAAAGGCTTTTTAAATTTTGATACAACATGCATTCTCCATAGACCCCAGCATGAGGTTGTTTTTAACCATCTTTAAAGGGATCTAGTAACTTTGTTGACAACAGACAACAACAAATTTTCCTAATTGAATATTGAAAGTAATTAATCAAATTATGTCATGTACAGTTTCAAAACAATTTCCCCTGTTCTTTATTTATCATCATTTATTATCAATATTCCCTATTTCTGTTGGAAGAACTATCATTTCATTTTAATACCCTCTTAAGGTTGTCGAAAAGATGATTTATTTGAATATTTGTTTTTCATTGTGAAATCAAGATACCATTTTAATGTAATTAATATCTGCTTGAGTATTTGTGTGGCATGTTTTGTTTAAGATGGTATGGGTTTGGCTATTACAAGGTATGAACTGGTATTCCAGCACAAATGTGTTTATATATGATAATAATTTATTTTGTTTTGTTGGCGGTTAGAAATAATTGTTTTGAATGAAAACAGCCCTGTAACACTAACTGTTTATATGTTTTACTACCATTCAAGCATTATTGAACTATAACTGTTAGTTTCTATCGATAACTTTAATACAAGTTTTTAGTTACTAAAATTCTGTTTTTAAGACCAAAAATGTACCATCCTGTTTTAACATGTTTTTTTCTCTTGCTTATCTCTTTTACATACATGTAGGTGACATAGGTTTCTTTGGGGAGTTTGAGCTTCGGCGACCGTCGGCAGACGACACGGAGAGCAACGTCTCCGGGTCAAGCTATGATAGGAGACAGCAGCAGCCAACGGCAGTGTGACATAACTGAACGAGGCTTGAAATTAGCATTCAATACAAGGTATTAATATAAATATTAAACAAATTTGAATACAACAATATTTATATGTATACATATATTTAACATTTTCATTTTTGTCAGAAAACAATTACATCCTCATTTCTAATTTATTTGCATTTAATCATTTTGTGATGTATTGAAAATGCTCAATTGAAGTTTGATTATGAAACATGCATTTCTTTCACAAATATGCGCCATTTTTAAGTACAAGTGAAGTTCTCTGGATCTTTGTTTAATGTTTATCCTTGTGTTTATCTTTTCTCACTGTCAAAATTTGCAAAATGTTTGGTTTTCAATGAAGGCTGGCTTTAATCTGTAACTTCTTTATTACGGCATATGAAGATGATACATGTATGAGTTGATGATATCTGCTTGTCTAGTTTTGAAATATTTATGTAATTCCTATCACGGAATCCTAATGTTTGTATTGTGCGTCTTTATATGTGTATTGTGACACATCGCATTTGACTTCTATTTTATGAGGACTCAAGATCTAAGATATTCTAAAATTAAAATTTACCATCAAAGATCTGTCTTTTAATGCTGTCATCTTTACATTCTTCTCTTATCCCACTAGTGGCTGAATCAGCTAGACTACCGAAGATGAGCACGGTGACCTTTGACCTCGCTGATGTATGGAGGGCATCCCAGATCAGAATATCTGTGGAATTCTGCGGCACTATGTATATTGAGACTAGAACACTGATTGCACCCTAAAAACTTGCAAAGTAGATCATCTTGTAACTGCAATTTCTAAGACTGTGTCCGAGTAATTCAGGGCCGTAGTATAAGAGCACAGTGGGTTTTTTTTGAAAAGATTAATGTCTAGACTTAATCGGAAAGTCTCTCGTAAGTGGCCTACTGACTGTTGCTTAGAGACTATCAGATTTGTTTTCAAGACATTTGTCTTCGCGAAATACCTCCCAGCTGCTCACACTGAGTCTGCAATGATTTGTGATTGGCTATAGATCAACAGTTGTATGTATGGAAGGCAGTTTGTGTCAGAAATTATGTAAGCCTTATGGTATAAGGTTTAACAGATATATACTGTAAGTGCTTGGGCTTATTTTTGGCGATAAATGACCTAGCGCCTATTTATCGCAAACCTTTTTTTTACAATGAACTAAGAACTTTGTCTTAAAGAGCTAAGATTCGTCAGGAATATATAAGAAATAATGTAGATCTGATTTATTGTGATAAAACTAAGCTCTTATTTATCCTGAAGAACCCTTAAACTATAACACTCATATCGTTTTTGACACATTTCGGTATTCTCTACCAAAGCGTGCCCACGACTTGACATGCATGACTAAAAGAACCGAAGCTCTATACGAATTGCATAGATCTTCAGTTCTTTTTGTCGTGCATGCCAAGTCATGGGCACGCTTTGGTAGAGAATAGTATACCCACAAATAATAATAATAATAATAAGTTATTTATATAGCGCTATTCCCGTGGGGAACATAGCGCTTTGCACTTTGTCTATCATATCTGCCGTTGTTGATATAGAACCTATTGCAGGTCGTGGCAGGCCCAATGTGACGAGTGCTTTACATAATTACATGGCTGGGTGTGAATAGGGTCCAATGAAATGAAATAGCGATACACCGTTTGCACTGTGTTTGAGATGTGGTTAGGATAAACAGAATATTTGAAATATATCCGTTTGTCGTGTTTTGTACGAGTCTTAGTCTCAGTTTGAGTAGCATTAAGGCGCAGAACTTGTAAAATAATAGTTTAGGTAGGTTTTCTATTGAGTTTCCTGACCTGTATGTAGTAGTAAATATCGAAATAGAACTCAGTTTTGTGTATTAAAGGTCAGTTTAGACAATTTCATGAAATAGTAGAATTTGAGGAGAAAAGAAAGGTAAATGTTTGGTAACAACAGTACTGTAAAGTCTGAATATATCAAAGCCCCTCTCTACTGCGCTGCCATTTATTAGCTATGTAGAGAGTCTAAAAAATCAATAGCGTTTTTGTAAATGATTCCTTGAACAAATTTTGTAGGAAAGGTGTATTGTAAATATCACCAATAAAAAAAAAATGATTTGTATTCCAAAATTAAAAAAAAAAGAAGATATTAGACAGACACTCACAAATATATTGTCTGCACTATGAACTACTGACCATACAATTTGTATAGTCTGTCCTGCAGAATTGTAAAATTAGTTAAGGTTCACTGAAATTTCTTATTTTAAACAATAAAGCTTTGTATAATGTTGCTATAATTATTGTTCAAGAACCCGTTCAAGACACTTTGCTTTTTGTATAGCACTTTATTAAAGTAGACCGTGGTCAGTCTAGTTTTTATTGGACCAGTCCTGAATGAGTTAAAGTTTAATCACTATTAGCATCCTCTAACTTAACAAATATTAACAAATATCTAACCAAAAAAACAAAAACAAAAACAATCAAGTGTGGTATATCTAGGCTGAACCCAGACAGTACTATGTGTTTAAAAAATTGTTAGGTGTAACCAAGTTTTATAGTTAAATATTAAAGGTTTATAGCTTTCTTTTGTCTATAGATAGTTTGTCTACTACAAAGTTGGTCTAATTTCAATAGGTCTACGCTCAGTTCGTATCATTCCATCGATCATCATTTTGTCTAATACTGTAGTCAGTTCGACTAACATCCATTCCATCTGTTACATCTGTTACAATTTTGGTCAAACGCAGAACGCATATTTGACCTTAATCCTGAGTGGCTATTTGATGTAATGCCAATCTATATACATACATGTATCTGCAATCTCAGTGGTCTCAAAATCTGTAATTGCGCTCTATATCTCAATCACCGAAAAAACTGTTCGATGAGTCAATGACACATGTGTTTGTATGCACTGTAAGCAAACTGTTATGCTGCAAAAATAGAATGTGGTTATACACAACTCAATTGCTCAGTGAAAAGACATACTGTAGAGTGCAAGCAAATACTGTATATATTGGATCATATGTGCGCATGCATGGCGTAGCAGCCGGAGCGATTATTACATACAGGATCTTGTGTGCACGCACGGCGTCACCCTTGGCAACTAGTTATCGCATATGGCTATTTCAATTTGTCGCATTTGACTCTTAGACATAGTGAATATCTATTGCCATTTGTTCTAACACATAATTGATCATTATTGTAACTGGGGTATGCGACAAAGATGTACATGTATATGTGCTGCTAATAGACGTATTGGCTCATAGACAAAGTGAATGTTGTATGCAATGATTCATATGCCATATGACTATTTACAAAACTGGGCTTATATGAAATGAGACTAGACAATTACTGCGTTTTAGACAGACTTGCTGTAGGCAAAATAGTAATTATGTAGACTAAGTAGGTAGAACTACTAACTATTACTGACTGTGCCAACTGATTTTATTCAGGTGTTAATTATTGTATTTCTTTTCACAGATTAAAGGGGGGAAGTTATCTTTACTGTTGTGGTTTTGAAAGCGCCATTTTTATACTTGTTGATGCCATCCGTCCCCTTTAAATAAACAATTAAATACTTAATAGTTGATTATGTCAACCAAAATGTTGAAGTTAACAACATAACTTTGGCCTACAGTCAAACCTGTGCATAGTGACTACTGAAGGGAAAGAGAACTAGTGACCAATGTAAACAGGTGGCCTCTATGGGCAGGTTCCAAACTGAATCGATCATAGCATTATTTTTCTCAGCAGAGGATTAATATTTGGGGCCAGTGGCCACTATAGGCAGGTTGGCTACTGTAAAAAAAGTGGCCACTATGATATGTTTGACCATTGTAGACAGGTGGTCACTATGACAGGTTTGACTGTTGTGGCCACTATGATGGTTATGACTATATTAAAAAGTTCTGGTTGATTTTTGATTGGTTACTGCACAAACACCTCCAAAGTTCTTATCTTGCGCAAGTTTGTGTCCTAAGATAGATTTCTCAGCTCGCAGAGGTCAGGGGTGAACAGGAAGCTGTCGTACTGGTGCATTATGGGTCCTGCTGATGACTACCTTGTAAAATATTGTAAAAAAAAACAATTGCATGTGTTACAAACCTAGTATCACTTTAATACTACTTGTGTACATAGTTTCTGCGGAGTATCAGTTTTCTATGAAGTGAAGGATACAAACGTTATTTGTCAAGATTTTTGAAAGGTTTCATATCTATAGAGCCAGATTTTGGTTACTTCTCCTAACTCTTTAGCACATTTCTATAGGAATAACTTGTTTCGCAAAATCCAAACTGTGCTCACATTTTGCAGTGTGTTCTAGTTGATTTTGAATTTGTTAGCAAAAAATGTACAGCAATTTTTTATCAAAAGACATAGATATATTCTGTAGAACTTGAAATATATATGTCTGTACTATATTTGCTTTATTATCATTGTGAATGTAAAATGACAACAGGTGCTGTTTAAAGGCAGTATTTGGTAAATGGCCTTTTGTTAGCTGGTTAAAAGTACTTTTTGTTATTTAAATTTTAACAAATAAAAAAGACTACAACAAAAAAGTTAGTATGCATTCATGTAGAATACCGTTCTTGAGGAATGTTGAACTGTGTTCAATATTTTATTTATATAAAATAATAGATAATGTTAACTTTCATATGTGATTTGGTTTGAATAGAGGACCTAGTAAATATAATTAATTGTACATTTAGTAAAAGAATTTAATTGATGTAATCGACTTAGAAAGTTTTGGCTCTTGTAAAAAAAAAAACAATATGCAAAATTCTCTGATACAGAGTTTAAAGATGTGATTATTGATTTTAGGGAGCCTTTGTAAACACTGTAAGTACATGTACATTGTATTTGTGCTATTTATTATTTTGTACATGTGTGTGCTTTTAGGATTATGGAAAATGTAGCCTATACTGTAAACAAATACTTAATTTACTTCTCATCAGATTATGGGCAAAAAAAAAAAAAAATTGAATATAGTCACAAAAAAAGACATAAATGACCAAACATATAAGAATTGGTTGATAATTATATAATGATAATGACCGTTGTTATGTACTTATGTAGCAGGCACTTTTTAAAGAGCTCTTATGGAGACGCAGTGATTGTGTACAAGCTATGCGCACTACAGCTTACGGCTTATGTGACCCACCACAACCACCATTAACATAAAACATGGTTTTTAATTATGGAAACAAGAAACTGTGTCTATAAATATCTTGATTCAAACATAAGATAAATGACGGGAAATATTGAGAATATATGATAATGTGCAAACAAATTGGGCACTGCCGCAGGGAACCTAGTATATTGAGACCTCTTCACTGCTAGACCAGTGTAGCTCCGTGAATAGAGCAATGGTCTAGTGATCCCAAATTCTCAAATTAGCTAAGAAAAGTGGAAACTTTGCGAGGAATCGAACCTGAGACCGCCTGATTGCTAGACCGGTGTAGCCCTGTGGTTAGAGCAATGGTGTAGCAATCTAAAGGTTTGGGGTTCAATTCCTGGAAAATCCCATTTTCTTTGCTCAATTCCATGTATTTAAAGTCTCAGTAAGGGTTTAAAATATTACGACAAGTGCGAAATGTTATCTTGCCATGTTTATATTTGTCAGTCACGATCTCGTATTTTATGTACATTTCCCGCCAAATATGCATGCCATCCTAAATAATGTGCACATTTTTAAATATTAGAAGCGCACTGCATAGCAAATGAATGGACTCCGAACTGACCGTCTGATTTGCATTGGAAAGAAAATTAAATTATAGAACATCACTGCTCTATTAAATATTTTCAAATAATTGTAATAATTGGCATTTAAATTCAGTAATTTGTAATGCAAGCACAGTGCAATGTGTTATCACCCACTGCTAGACTGTTAGTTGAATTATTTTGCACAATTCTCCTATTCTCCTTTAGTAATGTTCAGAGGAAAGAGATATTAATCCCAATTTTGTGATGTATATGTGCTTGTACAAATACATGTACAGTGCAATGTCTTATCACCCACTGCTAGAATGTAGTTGAATTATTGATAGTTGAATTATTTTGTAGAATTCTCCTATTCTCCTTTAGTAATGTTCAGAGGAAAGAGATATGAATGTATATGTGCTTGTATAAATACACTGATGTGTTTGATCTATTACACATAATGCTAGGGACAAGGGTGCCTTGTAAAATGTAATATTTATACATATTTTGATAGCCAAATTGAATGTGAATTGAAAAGTGTTGATTCTTTTAGATGCCCCGATCGGGCATATTTTTTGAAATAATATGTGTAGTGAGTAGTTACAATTAGATATCTTTGTCGCACATATTTTTCAAAAAAAGAGAGTAACATATTCTATTTGAGTGAGCAATTGATGATTATTCTAAAGTTTTGTGCAATTTTTGATCTTGAAAGGGTAGATATATTATATTTGTAGTTGTTTGTGCGTGGAGTTTTGAGGAATAGTTTTCTGAAAGATTATATTATTAGGTTGTACGTGGAAGTCCATTTTGTTGTATGGTCATTGTTGTGTAATAAGAATTGTACTTGTATGTGTACATGTATGTTGATGTATTTGATATGTTTACTAGTACACTGTTGAAATGGGATAGTAGTTCACTTTTATAATGAAAAGAAAAGGTTAATTTTACACCATACACATTTACAATTGTTAATTTCAAATGGTGAACATGTATTTATAAATACTGGTGTAATTTCAACACCAGTGTACAATGCAGGTGTTATTTTCAACACTGATATATATCAAACATGCATGTTTAGGTCCAATGGATTTTTACCAAGACAGATGTGAAAACATAAAGTGTTATTTCTAACTCATGTGTTTATCAAATATGCATGTTTGCATTTAATAGAGTTGATCAAATACCTTGCCACCGGTTAAGAACGCATGGTGTTATTTCTAGCACCAGTGTATATCAAACATGCATGTTTGAATTCATTAGGTTTGATAACATACTCACGACACAGTTGTACAAAACTTGGTGTTATTTCTAACACCAGTGTAAGTATAAAACTGTCTAATATATATAATTATACTTCTTTGCATCATGTAGTTTTTACAATGTATAGATTATTTATTATCACACAAATTGCACTTCTCACCAGCAAAAATGAAGAAAACCAGAATGGTTTATACCAACTCAATTGATCCGCACATAACAAACTAACCAGATTTGGTATTATATGTATCCCACATTTCGCTCTGTGTGGAGAATGTGAATCTGTAATAAATGAACGGATTGATGAAGTCAATTGTAATAGAATGTGTTATTTTTTGTTTTGTATTTCATAGCCTCTATTTTTATGTCCGTAATTATCGATCTGTAGACTGATCCAGTTTGAAGGAATACAAGTTCAAACCCATTATTAAATCATATTTTGTTATACTTCTGGGTGATCAGACCCCAGATTAGACGGAAAAATCCACCTCATTCTGGAGGGGTCCTTTAATATTATAACGTCATACTATCCCTTTCTCTGAAGTGGTGAGTGAAACAACAAACAAGAAGGACTGATTTATCGGTCTAACCCCAGATATGCTTTATGTAAAGGGATAGTAGAGTTTTGGTTTAGAGGGTGCTTCAAGAAATAATTTTGTTGTGAGGTAACAACAAAAAGGAGTATAAAATTTGAAAAAGCACACAATTTTAAAGACAGAATCAGCTTTGTTTGATCCAAATCGGTTCAGAAACTGTTGAAATATCCATATGTCCGAGTAGAATAAATGTAGGGGCCCAACATTTCATCAATAATTTAAGAAAATATTTATAAATCCTACACATTTGTGAACATACACCAAAGTGGCTTGAAAATTGTTTTTGATTATTCCTCAATTGAATCATTTTAACCAAACATCCTATTCACATTTTTTGGATAAAAAATGGTTGAAACTTTCAGGTGTCTGGAGGGCGCCCTCTTGTGTTAATGGCTGCTTTTTGAATGATAATTTACAATTTTTAGTAACTAAAATTCAGTTTGACCAGAACTGTACTCTCTTTAAATGATGCAATGTTCTTCAAAACGGATCAGTCTATAAAGAAAACAGCAGTGTAGAATATACTCAGTATATATATACACTCACTATATATACACATTTGATATAACCAATGTCTGAATATATACCCAATATATCACTTTAGTTATTGATCGTATACATGGAATGTACTTGTATTCCATGTTGATTTTTATAAATATGCATATTACATCACTTAAACAAAAACAAGCTCAGTATAGATAAAATGTATTCATGCTTAATGCAATCGTCAATGAATCGAGTCATATATATTATACAGTCTGACTCGTGCTCTTGAGTAAAGCGTAATTACAGTGGAACCTCGTTATAAAGAGCTTGTTATAACCCTATAAAAGCTCTCTTATAACGAGGTTATTTTGCTGGTCCCAGCCGTGGGCGTAGGGGAACATTTTCCTCAGAGGGCTGAGGTATTTTGTCCGAATTATTCTCATTCCCGACTTTACACCTGAAGAAAAAAAGGTCGTTGTGTTTTTGATGGCTAAGTCCAAAAATAACACGATTCTGCCCGAATATGAGACGCGGGTTTAGCCCGAAAATAACACGACTGTGCCCGAATGTAACATTAGTTTGCCCGAATATGACAGGGTTTTGCCCGAATATGACAGGGTTTTGCCCGAATTTCATGTGCTTTTTGCCCTAATATGGACGTTTTCAAAACTCCAGGGGGAAGGGGATGGCTGCAGCCCCCGCCCCCGCCTCCTACACCTATGATCCCAGCCCTCTATATCCCTTTGTGTTGCCCTAATATAACAAGGTAATTGTCATGGTTCCAATTGTCATGAAGAGGTTACACTGTAGATAAATATTTGTTTAGATTAATTTTCGTCATATCATTTTAACCTATGTTCACATAGAAACATTTAAACAAAAAGACTGGAAGAATAACAATCATCATCTGAAATTGTATTTGCAATTGAAGACTTTCGAAAAACATAAATGTAAAACAATTTCACATTTTTAATGAAGTACTGGCAAAGCATATATATACACACGAGACACGCACATGATCACAAAATATATAGACACGTTACCATGGTAATTACATAAAATTCACCCCAGAGATAATTATTTTGAAAGGAGTCGAGTGGCTCTCATGTGTCTGTGGTAATTACTGTTTGACCTTTAAATAAACATGTATAAAAAGCAATAAGGGGGGAATATAATTATAGACAAATGGAATTTGGCAAAACAGAGTGATTTGATCATTAGATGAATGCAAATATATACACGGATTCTGGCTCACTTGACCTTTGACATGATTGTCCTCTAGTTGACAGTATCTATAGATATCAATTTATCGAGCACTGATCTCAGATTCTACCAAAATGTAATATAATAATTGTCAGTGTCCAATACGGTGCGGGAGGCGAATCGACATGATAAAATCGATATCTTTACCATGTTTACCGGCGAAGGGAATGAAAATATAAGACTATCAGAATTTCATTTTTTAAATGAAATTGTTAAGTTTGCTTTTTTCTGTCGTACTTTGTCCGGCAATTGAGAGCCGTGCTTGCAGTAGCTTTTGAGAATTTGGACATAAATCGAAATGTAGAATATTCGCCATTCATAAAAGATATTGTATGTGCTTCCTAATGAGATATGGCGAAGTCAAACAAAATAACCTAATACATACCAGGGACCATAGAGTAAAGTACTACTACCACAAGTGGCGTAGCGTGGTCGGACTGATGGGCTGGGGATGTATTTCTTTGTTTCTTCAAAGATGGCCCCTTATGTTTCCCGTTATTGTTTTTTTTCTTCAAATTATTATCATTATTATTATTATTTATTTATATATTTATTTATTTATTTATTATTATTTTTAAATTTATTTATTATTATTTATTTATTTATTTTTTAATTTTATTCTTTTTGTTTGTTTTTGTTTGTTTGTTTGTTTGTTTTTTGTTTGTTTGTTTGTTTTTTTTTTTTTGGGGGGGGGGGGGGGGGGGGGGGGGCTCGTGCCCCCCCCCCCCCCCCCCCCCGTCGCTTTACCAATTTTGCCACACTATGCCACTGATAGTTTGTTCGTTGTTGTTGTTTTTTTTCTACTGATCAGCAGTGGTATAGCTTTGTGGTATAGGGGTCTCGGGGGCTCGTGCCCCCCCCCCCCCCCCCCCCATCAGTTCAACCACACTACGCCACTCTTGTTCAAATAATCAACACCATACAAGCAAATGAAATACAGCACATTATCTATCAATAAATCTCACGTTTTAATCAAACAAAGTTTATAAAACTGTATTGACCAGCGCTTGGGTTCCTATAATCACGCACGGGTTAAAGTAGTTATGAACAAAAACATGCTTATTTGTTCACAATAGTTCCGAAACTTACAACTACTTCACATGCACATTATAATATTCAGAAGGTCATGAATTTTGTGTGAATCAAAGTGACATGATAATTATGGTCCTCCGTCAAATAAGATCTGTACCAGAAGTTAGCATGCGCCTATTAAAGTGCCACAAGCACTTGTCAGAAATGACCGACTCATTCCGATTCAGTCGCGGCCGATTCAACATGTTCAATCGGGCCCGATCGGCGTCCGATGGCAAACTCGGAGTCTTGATTGAGGTTAATGCACACAGAGCCGATCTGACTGGAATCGGATCGAGTTGGCTCTGTCTGCGCCGGGTTTTTAAAGTATTATACATGCAGGTCGAGCGTGCTGCATGCGCGTGCATAACACGGCGTCTCCCTACGATCCCTTTGTATAGCGCCCTCCATCTCTATACGATGCTGTAACTTTAACGTTTTGTTAGTTTTGATATTACCACGCAACAGTTTTATATACTTTCGATACTTCATATTTATATGGGTGATAAACTCTCAAGTTTGTTAGTTTCGTATGACAAAAATGCCCAATTTACAATGACAAATCTTCGTAATATATACCTTTTTTTTAAGCCATGCAGGTCAATTAAAGCAGCATCTGTTGTTTGATAAATCCCCCTTAAAGGACAATGAAATCCAGACAAATTGTTGTATGCATTATAAGACATAATGAATAGTCTCTGAAAATTTGAGCACAATCGGTCAAGAAATAAGCAAACTATGGCTCTTTGAAAAGAGCCATGTATTTCTTCGAGTGACTCAAATTGGCAACGCACTCTGGCAA
>JBAMJV010005832.1:115000-122379 GCA_037951105.1 Echinarachnius parma
TTAGTTGTAATTGATTGGGAAAGTTTGAATGATATACGTGATGTAAATAAAAGATATGATGCATTTTTATTACCCTATAAACAGTTATATGATAAATATTTTCCAGCCACTAAGGTCACAAAGAGGGTCAGGAAAAGTCAGAAACCATGGTTATCTAAAGAAATAAAAAAGTGTATTAAGCGGAAAAATATTCTATATAGAAAATATCTTAAAAATCGCACATTGTATCGATTTGATACGTATAAAACATGTAGAAACACTGTAAATGCTATGATAAGAAAGGCAAAACGTGAATATTATAATCGAAAATTTGAATTTGCCAAAAATAATATGAAAGTAACTTGGAAAGTAATTTATGATGTAATGAATAAGAAAAGGGCAACAAAGAATGATATAATAAGCATTGAGCATGATGGTGAAAATATAACAGACAAACAAGATATTGCAAATAATATTTAATGAGTATTTTGTAAGTATTGGACTGAAGCTACAAAACAAGACCAAAGTGTAAACCAGTGGTTAAAAGGACATTTTCCTTCATCGATGTATTTTAGACTAGTTACAATTAATGATGTTATAGATATTGTGAAGACGTTGGAATGTAATAAGAGTCCAGGGTATGATGGTATTCATCCAAGAGTCTTAAAACGTTCTATATTTGTAATAGCTAAACCTTTGTGCAATATCATCAATCTTGCAATTGAATCCGGTATCTTTCCCGACTCTTTAAACATTTCTAAGGTAATACCTGTTTTTAAAAGTGGAGATAAATCTTTGTTAACTAATTATAGACCGATATCTGTTTTATCTGTATTTAGTAAAATTTTTGAGAAAATTATTTGTAATCAATTAATGAGTTTTATAGATAGAAATAATATTTTATATAGAAAGCAATATGGTTTTAGAAAGAGACACAGCACGCATCATGCTCTAATTGATTTTACTGAAAAAATTGCCAACGCATTTGAAAATAATAATTTTTTAATTGGACTCTTTTTAGATCTTTCTAAAGCGTTTGATTGTACAGACCATGCTATTTTGATTAATACGTTGCGTTTTTATGGTATTCGGGGTGTTGCAATTAACTTAATTATAAGTTATTTATATAATAGAAAGCAGTTCGTAAACATTGGAAACTTAACTTCTAATAATTTAGATATTTTACTGGGGGTTCCCCAGGGATCTAATCTCGGCCCACTTTTATTTTTGTTATACGTTAATGACTTGCCCAATGTAAGTGATGTTTTATCCTTTATTTTATTTGCAGACGACACAAGTCTTTTTCTTGCCGGAAATAATCTACGTAGTGTGTCTCTTTTATTGAATAATGAGTTGGAAAAGATGTATTTTTGGTTTTTGGCAAATAGATTGTTAATCAATTTTAGTAAAACAAATTACATGGTTTTTAAAATAAAAAATAAAAATGTTGATGTAGATGTGATAAAAGTTCATATTGCCAATAATGAAATTAATATGGTAGATTCTGTAAAATTTCTTGGATTAATAATTGATAGTAAATTGACTTGGAAACAACATATAAATGAAATATCACGAAAGATATCTTGTGTTATTGGAGTATTAAATAAGATTAAGTTCATGTTACCTGTATCTGTCCTTGCTAATTTATATAATTCAATGATTTTGCCATATTTAACGTACTGCAACATTATCTGGGGAAATTGTGCAAATTACTTATTGCAACAATTGTTTTTATTACAAAAACGTGCAATTAGAATAATAACAAAATCCCCGTATCTTGCCCATTCAAATGTTCTGTTTAGTCAGTTAAACATTTTGAATATTTATGATTTACATTTATATCTTGTTGCTATTTTTATGTTCCTGTACATGAAAAATATTTTACCAGAAAATTTCAACAACTTTTTTACTCCTCAAAGAAATATAAATAAATATGTTACTAGAAATGCTGATAATCTTTACTTGCCCAATTATCGTTATAAATTTGCTAGAACAATGATTAAATACAAAGGGCCTCTTGTATGGAATATGTTGCAACATGATTTGAAAGATTGTTTTTCATTGTCTACTTTTAAACGAAAATATAAATTATACCTTATTGATCATAACGATTTATAATTATATATAAATAACTTTTTTAACTGGATATATTTTATGATTTTTATTTTCTTGTAATGCCTGCCTGTATGTATGTAACGTCATGTTTTATGTTCTTAGTTCATACATAATAGGAACCGGGGGATTAGCCTAGATAGGTCTACGGCCTTTGCTGATCCCCACATCCATTCTATTTCATTGCTACTTTGTCTGTCTATTACTGTGTTGGTTCGTTTATTGTATTGATTCTTGTTTAAATGTTTTTAATATATGGATGTGAATAAAAGGCCTTTGATAGGCCCCTATATATATAATAATAATAATAATAATAATAATAATAATAATAATAATAATAATAATAATAATAATAATAAGGTATTTATAACGCGCATATCACATATGTCTCTATGCGCTGTAAGAAATTGAAATAGAAGAAAGGAAGGTTCAGCATACAATATTACTATCAAGTACAACTGAAAGGTGATATCCCAGAAGAGTGAACATGTACATAAAATATAATAAAATGAAATCAAAATACAGCATGTTCTGTGACTAATCTAGCCCTACCGGGGACAGGTGCCTGATCTTATTGCCCTGTTTACCCGGTGTAGTGCTATATCCGTGACCTGCAAAATCCGTACCCAGTCGCAAATGCGCATGCGCGTAGACAGATAATGCCTATAATGGTGCGTGCCTTGCGAAAATCGTGTCCATTATTACGCCGCAATTTCATTCAAATAACAAATTGACACATGTTTTATCAAATGTTTAAATGGCGTGAATGGATTTTCTTAATCCACCGTCGGGTTTTGACAACACTTTGTGCTGCAAGGAGCCTCAAGGAGGGATTTTGCATGCTTTATTACAAATGGCATGAATGGGAACGAATTTTGCAGGCAATTTTCCCACAGGTGCGCATGCGTATTTGCGACTGCGTACGGATTTCGCAGTGCGTACGGATTTAGCGTGACACCGGCAGAAGTTACCCAAAGGCAAGTCTAACCAAGCTATGACGGGCAGTGAGTGCGATTTATCAGGCACCCAAAGGCAAGTCTAACCAAGCTATGACGGGCAGTGAGTGCGATTTATCAGGCACCCAAAGGCAAGTCTAACCAAGCTATGACGGGCAGTGAGTGCGATTTATCAGGCATTAACTTGACAAGTTGACAATTTGTCAATAATGGAACCTGGGATGGTCACGCAAAATTATTGTTCTTGGCATCGTTTTCCATTGGTAAAGATACCCTATCCGATGGACATAGTCATTTTGTTACTATATTTTGGGAAGTGCCCCGTTCCATTTTGGGGCCATAATGTATGATGTATAATTATAGTGATGTGTGACTGAGGCATACATCTAGTTGGAATTATGGTGAGCATAGATATTAGATTGGACATACCTATTTGAAAGCGCAATTGGTTATTACCTAATATAGTAGACATATATACGATATGAAAATACATTTATGATTTTGTGTTTATTATTTGATTAACACATTTATTTATTTATTCAACTCCACATTTTCACACAGTCTCAAAACAAGCAAAAAACAAATACTAATACAACGTGGTCAAATTTGTTTACAATCAATTCAACAAAAAGGGTTCTTTTACATAGGAGACGAAACCGTTTCAAATACATATAACGTAGTTTTATAATGATTAAAGTAACAATTAAGAAAATTATGCATTTAGACGGCAGTGAAACATTACATATGGATTGCGTTATACATCTATTTATTACTTAATAGAATACCATATTAAAAAAAAGGATATTAAATGTTGTGAGTATGCATTGAAACAGCAGTGATTATGCATACCATTTTGTAAATGTTAACTCCGTGAGCGGACATAGACGAGTACTATACGGCATACATCTATTACGGATTATGGTGAGCATAGATATGAAATTGGACATTATTATGTCAAAGTACGATGATGCTAATTAATGATAAAAGATTCAACAGTTTGTGATTATTCATTGAGACGGCAGTGATTATCCAATGCAATTTACTAAAATATTCAACTCAGTGAGACTGGATGAGTGTATATTATGCGGCATATATCTAGTTTGAATTAGGGTGAACATAGATGTGAAATTGGACATAATTATTTGAAAACACAATTAAGTAGTTATTACGTAATATCATACGAAATGAAAATAGATTAAACAATTTGTGATTATGCATTGAGACGGCAGTGATTACAATACCAATTGTTTCCAATGTTTAACTTTGTGGGACTGAACGTGCGTCTGCGGCATACATCTAACTGGTTTCATGGCGGAATTAATTATGCACATTTTTATTTTGTAATTATAAAATACACGTAGTAATAACTTTATGGAATACACGAAATGAAACAAATATAAAATATTGTTTGTGAGTATGCATTGAGACTGCAGTGACTATCCATGTAATATCATTTTTGTTTAATGTTCTAACTTCGTGCATGAGACTTGCTTGGACGAGTATTGCGGCATTATAATTATTTATTTAATTATCTATTTATTTTCATTTCCAACATAAATACATTTTCAGTAACATAGATCAAGCATATTTAAATTTTACAATTGAAATCAATTAGGAGAAAATTATTCATAAAACTAGTAGTTGAAAATGGAGAAATAATGCAATCTAGTTAAAATTAGTACAACTTAATATTAAAATTGACATTGTAAATTTACATATGGGTGAAATGGGTGAAATTAGGGTAAAAATAACATATTTGTTACATTTTGTGATTACAGATTGATACGTCAGTGATTATTTACATTACGATTTACTCAAATGTTCACACTTTCCTAAACTCATTCAAAACGAAGTAAAGGCGCGAAGTTTCAGGGGCGGATCTACCTTTTTGCTAAGGGGGGGGGGGGGGAGGTTGACCCAATGACGATGCGGAGCATCGTCCACGAGCCGCGAAGCTATTTTGAACCCCCGTAAGTGATTTTCTTTTCACTTTTTCACTGATACATTTTCTCTTGGTAGCCCAAAGGGGGGGGGGGGGGGGGGGGGGGGTTAAACCCCCTAACCCCCCCCCCCCCCCTAGATCCGCGACTGAGTTTACCATGTCGCTATAAAGACGGTTCAAAATGTATTAACCCTAAAAAGGCCGGGCTATTTGAGGTTTTCCAACGGCCGGGGGGGGGAGGGGGGGCACTATGGCCCCCTTAAGATCTCGATAGCTGCGAAATATTGCGCTCAGTTCAAGTGAAGTGTGTAGAATACTATGGTAATTTCAATTTTTAGAAAAAA
Source organism: Echinarachnius parma (assembly GCA_037951105.1). Classification (NCBI taxonomy): domain Eukaryota; kingdom Metazoa; phylum Echinodermata; class Echinoidea; order Clypeasteroida; family Echinarachniidae; genus Echinarachnius; species Echinarachnius parma. Next base: position 120,334 of record JBAMJV010005832.1, read on the forward strand.
ATTCATTAATTTGGAAATTTATGGTAATTTATGCACAGAAGGTCATAAGATTCATACTTTTACCCATAAACCATATATTCTTCATAATTAAACATTGGTTTTCACTACGTATATTCTTTAGACCATTTTGAATAATCATACGAAAACAAAACTTGGAAGAGCCCGGTTATTCCTTATGTTTTCTATTGTTTTTATAATTTCTTACGTATTTCTTTTTTTTTTACATGTATGTTTTTGATGTTTGTTGATTTCTCTCTTTAATTTAACTATTGTGACCCCTAAAACATAATACCTAAAAGGTAAACAAGACCAATTAACCAATGATATATCTCTTTTTTTGAAAACTTATATTTCCATATGTGTTGTACACAAATCACAAAAATTTGCGATTTTCGGGCTGACATGCAGTGACAAAAAGTCACGTGACTTTGTAACGAAAGATCAGCTTTCGAAAAATCTGTTTTAAAAGATGCGCAAGACTCGAAAGAAAAAAAGTCGCAAAGCGGCGGGGCGCCATCCTTACGCGCTTCCGAGCAATCAGAACAATTCCGGAGGGGGAGGGGGAGGGGGGCATGATGGCCCCCGGCCTTATTACATGTATTACGGTTAAAGCGATATATCAGTTTTGGTTAAGATGGCGGTTTGAGAACTAATATTTTTGTAAAGGTAATGAAAAACTGTAAAAGCTGAACAAGCAAACAATTTTAAAGACAGAATCAACTTTGATTTATCAAATCGGTTCATAAACAACTGAACTATCCATTCGTTTGCGGAATAAAAACCAAATTTGTATTCAATAATTAAAAATCTTACACATTTTTAAAGAAATAGCAAAATGATTTTAAATACTTTAAATGATCTATCTATTGACAAATACATCACATATGTTTTATTTAAACATTGCTGAAGCTTGAGGAGTCTGGACGAAGCTCTCTTGTAGTAACGACCTATTTTTGAAAAAGAATCCGCCCTGTTACTAAGTAGCTGTTTATATGATTTGTTTCCCATTCAAACATCATTAAATGAAAACTGTTAATTTTTAATGAAAACGTACATCTTTTAGTAACTGTTCTGTTTGACCAAAACTGTATTATCCATTTATAAATTATTCACTAGCTTAATGCCTAATGGCTCTTACTTTGTGCACATGTCAAGAAAGTTACTAGATCCAGTTAAGCTTGACGGACATCGTTGATCCGGTTGTTCCGCTTGCCGATCAGCTCCAGGAAAGCGACCCTCAAGTGGGGGTTCGTCCGAGCGTACACGACCGGTTGATCGCCCCATTCAGTAACATCAGCGCGATGCTGGTCATCCTCGCGACATCGATCAATGTGCGGCTCATGTGACGTCGGTTACTGACGGCCTCTAGAATCACGAAAGTATTCTGCGGAAACCAGCAGAGGATGTATAAGAAAACAATGATGCCGACCGACTTGCTGGCCTGGCCGACCAGATCATCGTTACGGTGTTCCCGAAGTTGCTTAATGCGGTCGCGCTCGATATTTGGTTCACGGTCTCGACCAGCTTGCTCTCCAGCCGGCCCCGCGTCCGGCTCGACTTCAATCCCCTTATCCATAGCGACATGCTCGTTTTCTATCTCGAGATCATTACCTAGTGCGTTGTTGTGGATAATATCGTCGTTTGTGTTCTCGAAATCATTTTCAGGATCATCTTGCGCTTTGCCTCCCTTAGATTCTGGCTCGTTGGATGACTCGACATCAGGTCCAGCATTGCAATTGCCACTATATTTTACTTCCGGTGTGGACCGTGAAGCGCTGGGCTGCTGCAAACGTACCGTTAATGTATTGTTATTACCTGATGACTTGGCCTTGGCGCGGTTGCGAAAACGTCGGCGGAGCAGTATGAGGAAATGAACATTCGTGAACAAGAGCATCAGGAGGGCGACGAATCCAAAGCCACTCTTCATCATACCGAACTCGAAGGAGATCGTCGGGCAGGACGAAGAGGACACTGCGTACGAGTCGGTCTTTTTGAAAGGGTAAGATACTACCGTGGATGCCACGCCGAGTACCCACAGCGATGCGA
>JBAMJV010005833.1:0-30387 GCA_037951105.1 Echinarachnius parma
GACTGAAATTATCAGGATGATAGTGAGCGTTACACTTAAAACAAGTATGTACGGGGCAAGTAAATTATGACATATTTTACTTTATTGTTTATGAACAACTCTGAAAATACAAATTAGAGTCAATAAAACAGTGCCAGGTTATGAGAGCATCATTATACTGGTCTGTAGTATTAGAGGCATGAATCTTGTCTGTTTCTGTGTGTTCTCTGCAATTTTAACCATAGTTAATCTAGATAAATGCCATGTTAAAGACATGCCCAACTGTTTTGACCAATGGTGACATCAGGTTTTGAAAGATCTTTGGACTACGGGTAGCATTCTTGAGAACAATGTATACAATTGTTCATGCTGAAATAAGGCACAAACTGTGGTTTCGACTAAACCACATTTACCATGGAATTCCCCCATTTTTGTTACTTTTGGATGAAAATAAAACCTGTCTAACGTTCACAATTTGTCTTCATTTATAAAAAATTAAAAAAGGTCAACATTTGTATTGGACAATTATGCCATGTCATGAATATAGCGTTTTTAGATTATGCTTATCAACATTTACATGGTTGAGTGGATGTTCCATTATTGCTAATTTTTGAAAACAGACCTTGCTGTGGTTTAGTTGACCGTGACAAGTCATGCATGACTGATTCATCTGGAGTTGTATGCCAATAATGAAGAGGGCCATTTTTATCTTTAATTTGATATACAATATCATTATATTTTTATCGTAAATGAATATGAAATATTTGGTTTAATACAAGTGTCCAGTTTCTTTTTTTTTGCGGTGTATATATATCTGTTCATATATCTGCATCACCGCCATTGCTTCACGTGGGGAATGTTGAGAAATTGAGTAGTTTTCAAACAATTATCTAAGCTAAGATAGCTTTAAAGCGTGTTGAAAAAAAAAAATTTACTCCTGGGTAATGTTACAAGCATGGAAAAAGCACAGCCTTTTATGAACATAAATACTGTCATATCATTAGTTTCGGTTCCACTTCTTCCATATTTGGCATTAGTCCAATGTAAACATTATAGTTTCTAGAAAACTAGTAAGTGTAACCCCACGCATCATTCATGATTACATTGTATGCATTGCATGACCTTCGACTTTCTGTCATTGTTTTCTTAACCAAATATGCCATTCGTGGATATTTGTAAGCTTAACATAGTGCACGGCGATACATATACTTTGATATATTTAAGGTATTATGCCTGCAAACCTGATGTGCCAGGTTCCCATGTTACAAATTAAAATATGGATCCTTAACTACAATCAGAATTGGATCATAACATTTTCATATACATAATACCATATGAAACAGTATAACTAGTGCTACTATTATAGACACGATCTGAAATGAGAACAACAATATTTGTATGTTTGTATTTGCCATGCCTTGTATGTATTTAGGAAGAAGTGTTTATGCGACCGTCAGACCTTTATAGATCAACGTAATATCTTCACTGAGATGACATCGACATGCTAAGAAAAGAACACATACAAAACAAGGTTGCTGACTGCAATGGTTGATCAGAAACGTCTCTTCCAACTGGTCAACGATCTCCTTGGTAGATCTAACTCAATTATTCTACCAAAGAGTGTAACAGCAAAGATCTTGCGAACAGATTTAGTGTGTTCTTCCAAGAAAAGATCACGACTATTCGCCAGGCGATGTTCCAGCTCAACCGTCGTTGATAGACTGCCTGAAAATCTGCATGTAGCTGGATGGAAGAGAAATTCAGCTAGCAACAACTGAGCGAAATTACAAAGATAATCGGAATCATCCCCATGCAAAGTCTGTGTGCCCTCGATCCAGTCCCTACTTGGATGTGTGAAGCAGGCACCCAGCTGCTGTTGCGAAGATTATGCTGAAGGGTCATCAACTCTTCACTCTCATCCCGCTACCAGTTCCAGACAGTTTCAAGCTTGCGTATGTCACACCTCTCCCTGAAGAAAAAATACTCTAGATCCCGAGTCCCTCAACAATTATAGACCAATCTCTCAACTTCCGTTCATCTCTAAGCTTCTTGAGAGAATTGTCGCTGATCGTCTTTTGCATGTACCTAAAAGACAATAACCTGTTCGAACATTTTCAGTCAGCCTATAAACCAGGTCACAAGTGTGGAAACGGCCTTAGTCAGAGTTACCAGTGATAACCTGACATCCCTGGACAAAAAAACAGATGGTTTTGCTAGTCTTGTTGGATCTCTCAGCAGCATTCGACACAGTGGACCACGAGTTATTACTTTCCAGGAATGTCCCGTCTTTTTGGCATATCTGGTGATGCGCTGGATTGGTTCCGCTCCTACTGAGTGCACGAACACAATCTGTCGTCATAGAATGGCTCTAAATCGGAACAACGGAACATGGATTGTGGCGTTCCTCAGGTGTCCGTCCTGGGACCCCATCCTGTTCACCCATGTACACTTCACCTTTTGGGAACATATGCAGAGCGCCACGGACATGAATTACCATCTATATGCAGACGATACTCAACTCTATGTTACATTCAAGCCAGGCCGTTTCAACATTACTGCATGCCAGAGGATCCAGGACTGTATGGCCGAAGATGCAGAAGTGGATTACACAACAACTTCCTCAAACTGAACCATGATAAGACAGGACATACTTCTTATTGGCTCAAGCAATCAACACTCCATCTTCAGTATGCAGAATGTCACCATCAATGATCATGAACTGCCGATCTCAGATACCGTACGAGATCTCGGTGTAATTTCTCGACAACAAGCTCAACATGAATGCTCACATCCTCGGCTGTCTGCAAAAGTGCACACTATCATCTCAGAAAACATTGCCAAGATAAGGAAATACTTATCCGACCCCTGATTGCTGCCAAAGGTCATACATGCTCTAGTAACATCACGGCTGGACTATCTGCAATGCAGTGTTTGGTGGGTCTACCAAATTCATCCGTTTCCAGAACTGCAGAGAGTTCTTCACAACGCGGCGCGAGTTCTGGCACGTGTGAAGAAGAGGACTGATCACATTACTCCAATCCTAAAGCAGCACCACTGCTTCCAGTCCACAAAAGGATTGAATACAAACTCCTAACACTTGTATTTAAGGCACTCAATAACATTGCACCCAAGTACCTACAAGATCTCCTCACCATAGAAGTCATCCCATTTACGCACTTCCGCTCTGCTTCTTCACTCCATGCCTTGAAAGTCCCCTAGAACCAGAACCCGCCTACGGTGATCGTGCATTCGCGCATGTTGCCCCCTGTCCTATGGAATAGATTACCATTAACATTCGTAATGCTCAGTGCCTTGAAACTTTCCAGAGCAATCTGAAGACTTTCTTATTTACCCAAAGTTATCAGTAGAATTTTATTTGTAAGTAGTTTGCTAAATTGTGTAGAGAGATAATACTGTTGAATGTTTTGTTTTTGTTTTGTTCGTGTAGCTATAAGCGCCTTAGAGTAATTTTTTAGATAAGTGCGCTTTATAAATATTTATATTTATTATTATTATTATGTATACAATTGTATCATCCACTTAATGCTAGCCCCCCCCCCCCTCCCCCCCCCCTCGAACATATATTGTGAAACTTACATGACTGATGGGGCCATCCTGTATTTAAAAAGCTGAATAAATACATATATTACTCTCATTTAATTAATTGGTGATGCAAAATATATTATTTGTATAATTAGTTACAAACTTATTTGGGGTATTGAGAGCTGTAATTTCATTTTGTTCACATTTCTGTTTACCTTACAGTTTACAATTAACATACTTATCATGTAAGTTTAGCTGGCATTTATGGATTCAATCAATTCAATATGTTGCTTATAACATCTCATAGATCGATATACTTATTAATTTGAAAATACTAATATAGGGGTGTGTTTTACTAACATAGTTTTCCCATTCCATAAAAGTACGTTCAGATTCTGGCTTCGATTCTACCATTACCTTGTATACTAAGATTTAGGTTAAACCTTGATAAACAACAAAATGAGTTGTTTCCTGTACTGTTATACCAGCATGAAGCCCTCGTGTATTCGTATTATTATATGAAAATCCAAAATAATCATACTTCCGTAAATATACATAATCTTTATACTTCCAATTATTCTGCGCAGTTACTTGTGTAAACACATAAAGTGTATTATATGCGGACTACTTCTTTTGCTGCTTTTTCTGTTATTTTATTGTTTTCATGGCATCGTTATTGTAACTCGCGGTACAAAAATTACGACACAAAAAAGGGGCAATGCAAATACTTCATAACTACACTATGAACCACTATAGCATGAAGATTGATCTGAACATTGCTGTTTTATTCAATCGGCTCAAATTGCTATATTTAAATTCATAACACCAGAACATATAGTACACAAATACGATTATATGTTAATGTTCACCATCATGCCTCCCCCAGCAAAAAAAGGCAGTATCTGAACATTTTGTTTGTGATTTTCACTTTTTTGCAGAAAAATACTCAATAAACAATGCTCTTTCATGTGATACATTCAGTTTTCTGAAAAAAAATTTGGGAACACCTATTTTTTTCCAACCCTCAAAACGCAGTATCTACAGTCAACCCTCCACTTTCCCCAAGGAAAAAAAGCAGTATCTACACAGCTAGTCTCGCCACACAAGACAAACTAATTATTTATAAGCCAGACAATATGAATAATGCGCATTTATAATAATTATATTCTTGTATGAACAAATTTCAATACTTATATGAATTGCGAAGCACAAAATATTGAAGCAAATTTAACATATAAAGTGCATTTTGCAATACGACCAACATTCTTCTATAAAGCGCAGAAGTTTTGTGACAAAGGCTATTTCAAGTATGCATGAAAGTGCGTGTACCTCCTGCCCACATTCACTAGACTGACTGCGCACGGCATATGATGCTGTGCAGTAGTGTTAATGGCATGTGATTTTAACGCATACATACATGCAATTGAGTCATGTATGTACAGTAATGCAGTCCTAATCTTCTACTAACAATTAAGCTCTTCAGTGCCAGCATGGATTAGTAAGAATTGTTTTATCCATAACATAAGGCATAATTCATCACCCTCTCAAATTTCTATGTAGATACTTGCGTTTTTCCTTGGAGAAATCGATCACGCACCGTGTTGGGGAGCATGTAACATGCATTTATTCCATATTTAAAGTAACTTAAGACATGATAAGAGAGGGCGCTCTTTATCATATTCCAAAGTTTTGTTTTTAACTCTAACTTATACACTTTTATAACAAATGTATAAACAATAATTTTTTGCGTGTGGTTAATGAATACAATTCTCATGCTTCGTATATTTTCTTTCATTTGCGAAAATATGGGCCAATAAGTCCCCTTTTTAAGAAAAGTGTGACTCGCCTAGAGAGGGCGGCTTTTTAATTAATCAAACTTGTTTTCCCTTTAAAGTATGTTAATAGTACATACAGAATATATCCGAAACATTTTCGATTGTTTTTATCCATAACGTAAGGCATAATTTAACACCCTCCGACATTTCTATGTAGAATACTTAGCTCTTTTTTCCTTGGGGAAATCGGTCACGGAACCATTGGATTTTCCCAAAGTATCTACATTTTCAATAAAAATCATCAAAATTAAACGGAAAATTCAATTGTTCATTGTATGAAGAAAAATAGACATCTATATAAGCCCTTTAATCACACACTTAAGATATCTTCACAAGTTTATTATTTCCGAGCGGCTGTGGCAAAAAACACCAAAAGGGGTCCAATATCTCAGTTTCTAGAAAACGCTGAATCGTGTAGATACTGCCTTTTTCCTTTGGGACGGCAAGTGAGTGCCATGTATTAAGTATCATGTTTGAGTTTAGTTTCATGTTAAAAGAGACAGCCGTTATAAGGAAATTAAGGATGTATTGTAAGTAAAAGGTGTATCATCAACAAATATTTGGGAAATCCAGAGCGTACGAAAATGAGTCAAATATATATTTGTTTTATATAGGTTTTGGTCTACGTTCTTACGGAATATAACACATTCATGATTTTAAATCGCTTCAGAGATTCCACTCAAATTTTAAAAATGTATATAAACATTTTCGTGTGCTAGTTGTATGTCAGTATACTATTCAATTTCGTCAAAGGGGCTGACATTTCAGTTTTCATATCTAAATTTTAATCACTTTTTTTTTAAACTCAATCAAAACTGGTTTGTATTTCAATTAATTAACTGTTTGTCTTATTGCTCGAAGGGTCCGTCACTTTATTGTTGTCCAAATTTGAGCAATTTGGTGGACTTTCCTTTTGGATGGTTTTGGATCCTTGCGGCGTCGTAAATTCGCACGTGTGGTAGGCAACAATCGAGGTTAGCGAGCAGCTTAGTTTGCACGTACTCATCTACGTCCGTAGCTCAGGGTGGATCTATGCTGGCTCTCAAATCTGAAACTAAATAAATCGATCACATTGGAGCCACTTCACTTCTTCGATTTATTTAGTTTCCAAGTTAACGGTCGCAAGCAGCATAGCTGGTCACGAGGCTTTGCTTTAACTTTCGATTTTTACCGACCACTAGGTGGTCTATTTTTACGGCGCCGTGACGCATCCAAAATTAATTTTAAGTCGTAAAAAAACGGCCCACATTTTGATATAAAAAAATAATGCGACATACCCTCGAGCGATAAGAAAACAGTTAAGATGATTGATACGGACCAATTTGGTAAAGTTAACTGATCTATGACGTGTAAAATGAAATTTGCAGTAGCGCCCGTCAAAGGAGTAAACGCTGCCGCCCAAATTGATATCATATCTAGTTGAGTACTTACGTCATTAAACAATGTTCTCTTGTTCTGTTGGGCAAGTGTTTCAGTTCTGTTATCAAGGCAGGTGAAACTACAAGCAGGCATTTTCTTGTCTCATGTCGTGGTACATGGTGCATTATTCGGGGCGTTATTGCCTCACCTGACGAGTGCGGAATGTTTATAAATTGATTATTTAAAACAAATATGTTGTCAAAATCCGAAAGCTTGCCAATCGGTGAAAAATAACTCAATGTTGTAACTTAATATTTAGAAATGGCGCCACCTTGTGCTTAGATAATTCTGATCGAATTTGTAAAATTTTCATTCATATCAATAATATTTTCGAGTCCACTGCTGTGCTGTCGCTTGTCATAGCTACTGGAGACACGGGGAAACATGACCCCAACATTCCCCCTCAAATAATTAAAAATAAACAAATCCAAAAACACAAATAGGTACAAAATACAGGAATATATAACGTTAGACTGTATCATACATCCCTTAATATTTGATTGGTATGTGACGTTATTATACACCGTGTCCCCAGACAAAACGAAACCGGGTTTCATGGCAGAAATTTTCTGTTCATAATGAATAATTTAATTGATGAATATATATATGCCTGGAAAGCTCTGTGTCTCTTATTTCATTTGATGTGCAACTTACGGCACATACTTCAAGCATGACTGAATTTAGAACAATGGCAAAGTGGTGTTACCAATTATTCAATTGTTGCACGCATAAATTTGAGTTTTGGGTGATACCAATATTCAATTTGCACGCATAAATTTGAGTTTGGGTGAGTTTTAAGAGTTGTAAACGTACTTATTTTTGTAAAGGACAAACACCACATAAAGGTTCATATTTTTATCTTTTACATGACACCTCATGCTCAAAAAATAAATGATTTATGCCAGAGAACGAGTACAATGAAAACATGCTTGATTTCTGCCCGAATGAGTCAAAGTTGAGTAAGAAGTCGCTCAGCTTTCCTGACTAGCAGCTGACAATGGACTTTGATGCATGAGTGAATTTACACAAACATGGGGATCAGGAAACAGGCTAGATCAGGAAAGTTACTCATTTGGGCTGGAATCAAGCATGTTTTCATTGTATTCGTTCCCTGGCATATATAATTTATTTTTTAATCATGAGGTGTCATATAAAAGATAAAATTATGAATTTTCATGCGGTGTCTGTCCTTTTTCAAAATAAGTACGTTTACTACTCTTAAAACTCTCCCCAAAACCTCACCGAAACTTGCAATTTCTGCGCGCAAATTGAATTTTGGTAACACCACTTTCTATCGTTCTAATTCAGTCATGCGTGAATTATGTGCCATAAGTTGTATATCAAATAAAAGAAGAGACACATATATATCATGAAGGAAATTATTCATTATAACATAAAATTTCTGCCATGAAACCCGGTTTCGTTTTTTCTGGGACACGGTGTATTGTTTAAAAGGGAGCACATGAAGAAATAGATTTTTGTTTATATATATATATGAAAAAATGGTAGTTTGATTTAATATACACTATATTGAAATGCTATGGATGTCAAATAATATTATTAATGAATGTGATTTATTTGTATTTTGATATATCATTTCATTGCAAAAATGTAACCAGTAGAAAACAATTGTGCTATGTAATGATCATGGACATAATAAACTTCAATTCAATTCAATTCAATTAATTGAAGACGTGACGCCTCGCTCCCTACAAATCAGTAAGGCAGTATTATGATACTGCCCAATAAACACATATTTGATAATATATTTGATAATTCTTTAAACGAAAGTCAAATATTATACACCGTTAGAATTTAATGATAGATTTACGAATACTCCCGATAATATTCTTTATTACATATTAATTCAAGAAGTTTGAATAGAAATTTTGAATATTTGAAATCTCCTTTATAGCTTAAAATTTAATTTCTCTGTTATAGGTATAAGTGAGACTTGGTTACACAATAACTCCCCACAATTGTTTAATATACCCAATTATACATTAATAAGGGCTGACCGTCATGGAAGGAGGGGTGCGGGGTAGCGTTTTATATAGCTGATAATTTAAAATTTAAAATTCGTTATGATATTAAATTTGAGCAGGCAGAAGTATTGTTTATTGAAATTGATAATTGATAAATTGAAGAATGTTAGTATTGGTTTGATTATAGACCCCCCAATTAGTAATTTTGAATTGTTTTTGAACATTGTGAAACGTCTTTACATAAATTAGCTGAAGAAAATAAACATGTTTATTTTCTTGGCGATTTTAATATAAACTTTCTTTCTTTACCTCGTAGTAATATTAATTCCGATAGACTCACCCAGTTGATGTATTTCATACGGTTTCTTGTTCATTTATAAATAAGCTCCACTATAGATAAACGTACACTCATCACCACTTATCGATAATTATTTTTTTCTAACGTATCTATAGATAAAGTAACTGTGAGGAATACTATGTTCTGAGGTTTCCGACCATTTGCCAGTATTTGTTGTCATGCAAGCATAACATATCTGTTCGTAAAGCACCCACTAATGTTATGTATCCTAAAGAAACCTCTCATAATATTGAACTTCTTAAACAGAATTTAGCCGTAGAGTGATTGGGTAGATGTTTATAATGTAAAACGATGTAAATATTGCGTACACAAATTGTAATAATAAATTACCAAAGTTATTACGATAGGAATATTCCTTTAGTTAAGAATAAACGTAAAAATAATAAGCCAAATAACGCTTGGATAACAAAAGGTATACTCAAGTCAATACGTACAAGGAATCGCTTGTATAAACTACACTTAAAAAAAAACCCACAGATATAAATCTAAAAACTTACAAAAAATATCGTAATAAATTAACGAAATTAATTCGATTATCACGTAAGTTACACTTTTTAAATAAATTGAAGCAAGTAAGTTCCAATACTTATGCTACTTGGAAGGTCATAAAAGAAGTAATGGGGACAAAAAAGGATTCTTTACCCAAAGATGATCTTTCACTAAACGATAAATATATTGAAGATTCGAATAATTATGTCTCACTGTTTTAATTCATTTTTACTAGTATGCCCCCAACTTGCAAATAAAATTGATAGCCCTATAAATATTCATTATACAGACTTTCTTTCTAATCGGATCGAAAAGTCGCTTTTTTAAGTCCCACTAACTCTAATGACAATTATTAATATTACTAAAATTATTAAGTATGTCTAAATCTCAAGGTTGTGATAGAATTGAGTACATCACTTTAAAACAAATTATACACGTTATTGCTGATCCACTTACTTATATTTTTAATCAATCTTTACAATCAGGGTGTTTTTCCGGATTTATTTAAAATAGCCAAGGTAAATCCCATTTTTAAAAAAGGTGATTCGCATGAAATTAGTAATTTTCGTCCTATTTCTTTGCTTCCTAGTATATCAAAAGTTTTAGAGACAAATTTGTTTATAATAGGTTATTTTATTTTTTTTTTTTAAATACTCACAACATATTGAATTCAAATCAATATGGCTTCAGAAAAAATCATTCCACTGACCAAGCTTTAATACAAATTTATGATAAAATTACTAACGCTATGGCGAACAATGAACATGTAATAGGCATATTTTTAGACCTTAGTAAAGCGTTCGATACACTTGATCATAATATTTTACTTTATAAATTGTCGTTTTATGGTATTCGTGGTCAAGCCCTTTCATGGTTTAAAGATTATTTAATAAAAAGAAAACAATACGTTACATTCAATGGCCTTGATTCGGATTTACTCTCTGTTAATTGCGGCGTACCACAAGGCTCAATTTTAGGACCACTTTTATTTCTTTTATATGTTAATGATTTATCTAATACATCTTCCCTATTGTTGTTTGTTCTTTTTGCCGATGACACAAATATTTTTTGCTCTCATAACAAATTAGAATCTTTGGTAAATGTTTTAAATAATGAATTGTTTAAAGTCTCTAATTGGTTTAAATGTAATAAACTCTCTTTAAATATTAACAAAACTAAATGTATGCACTTTAAACATTATAATTCTCATTTAAAGGATACTGCCCCGATTATTATTGATATTGATAATTTACAAATTGAACAAATAAAGACATTTAAGTTTTTAGGAGTTTTTATTGATGATAATTTAACATGGAATGATCAATTGCATCACGTAATTATGTCCATTTCTAGAAGTGTAGGAATCATCAATAAGTTAAAATTTCTTTTGCCACATAAAGCCTTGTTTTTATTGTATAATTCATTAATACTTCCATATTTAGCATATTGTAATATTGTTTGGGCCAATTGTGGTGCAACCAAACTTGACCCTATTCTTTTATTACAAAAAAGAGCTTTGCGTATTTGTACAGGATCAACGTTCCTTGCCCATACAGACCCCTTATTTTTAAAGTTAGAAACGTTAAAAATTACTGACGTGCATATTCTCCAAGTTGCAGTATTTATGTTTAAGTACATAAATAAACAACTTCCAATCTCATTCAATAATTATTTTTGTTATAATAATATAATTCATTCATATCCAACTCGTATTTCCGGGAATTTCCACTTGATTAATCCCAAGTTATTAATTACACATAAATCGATAAACGCCCAGTCCCATACTGACGATTTGCACGGCGAATCGCAACGATTTGACATTCGTCGAGAAAATCGCTTAGGTCGTGTTGCGTCGTGTTACATCGTATCGGTTCTTCCCCCAAAATCGTCGCGCATCGTGAAGAAAATCGTGAAAATCGCCGTCTTCAACTGTTCAAAACAATCGCCACGTCACGACGATTTTCACCAAAAACCATTGTATTTACCGTTGCATATTCGTGTCAAGTCGTTCCACATCGTTGCAATTCGTTGCGAGTCGTATCGCTTCGTTTCGCTATCGTGAAGATCGCCGCTGTCCGTTTTTTAACTGACCATGGGCGTAGAGACTTACGTAATACCTATTCATCACGAGGGGGGGGGGGGGGGGGGGGGGGAATTAATAGATCATCCCCCTGTTGAAAGGTATCAATGACAGATCTACGCCAGTGGAACAGATTCGAACAAGTCCGATTGCTCATATGGTGCACTGCCCTATTGTTCCATAAAAAGAATGAAAGGAAATCGTCGCGACATGGCGATAGTTTTGAACAGTCCCAAAACATTTGTTGTGCTAACACGATTCATGGCGTTCTTCGCGATGCGCAACGGTTCGCAGAACGAACTACAACGACTCGCAACGAACTACAACGACTCGCGACGACTCAAGCGATTTTCTCCACGAATGATAATTCGTTGCGAGTCGCCGCAAAAATCGCCACTATGGGACCACAACTTTTTTTCTGCCACGATTTTTCTACCGCAATGGTTAAAGACAAAAGAAGGACGAGCTGACGCGTCGAACAACGACGAAGAACGAATATTCGTCTTGAGTCGCCGTACAATTCTTCCCAATTCGTTGTTAAATCGTGGCTAAATCGAGTCGAGTCGTAACTCACTAAACATTGTCTCTTATATATAAATGTAAAAATATTTATTTTATTTTTTAGTTAAACCCCAAACTTATTATAACCGGAATTCTATTTGATTGAACTTCCACTTGCACATGCACTTGCACATGCACTTGCACTGCACCCATCTGATCAAAGTCATGCATATATACTACACAAAAGCATTGGTTTGTGTCGCTGATTGTCCCTATGAGGCCGCCATCGATTTCAAGCTTACAGCTCATGATGGCGGTCTCCTGCGTTTATGTGCTTTATTTATTACTTCAAATTGATAATTATTTGTTGTACTTTTCTTTATGTATAATTATCACTTGTAATTATATTGTTAATATTTGAAATACATTTTGTACAATTATGATTATGTATTGTTTTGAAAAAATGCAGAAATAAAACAAACAAACAAACAAACAAAACAAACATCAGTATTATGCTTATGTTATGTTGTATGGATGTTTATGTCGTACTAGAATGATGGTACAGGTGGTGGGACAACGTGTGATGAATGTGTTCCCTGCCTGTGTGTTTTGTAATATGTTTGCCCTTTGGTTAGGGGGACACGCCTTTCTCCCCACGCTACGACACTGATGACTGTGAAATCACTGGCCCCCATAACATCTAAACAACAATCCTCCATACCCTGTACTTGAATTGTAAGGGTTTGTTTGCCTGAAGGATCCAAATTCGGATACTGTGAACGATAGAAGTATCCGAATTCGAGTAATTTTGACTACCATCGGAATGCATTCCAAAAAGCTTTCTATGTTGATCTTAATTGTCTCCATAAACGAAGGATATACACTTGAAAAATCTTAAAGGGATAGTTGAGTTCTGGTAAGGAGAGTACAGTTTTAGTGAAACTGAATTTTAGTAACCAAAACCTGCATCATTACATTACAAACTAATAGTTATAACTAGAAAGGAACACAAAATTACAAATGACGTAGTAAAGATCATGTTATCATTCAAAAAGAGCCGTTAAAACGTAAGAGGGCGCTCTCTAAACACTCATCGGTTTCAACCATTTTGAATAAATTATTGTGCATGTGATGCTTTGTTGAAATAGTGATTAGATAGAGAAACTAGAATTGTAATACTTGTTTAGAACAAGTATAGGTGGGCTGGTAGAACTAAAATTAAAGACATAATCAAGGGCTCATTTGAGATAGCTTATTGTCTCAGCTACAACATACTCGAAGTTCAGCGTAAACGAAGCTAAAACGAAGAAGATATTGGTCGCGAAAGACGGGAATGTAGAATCCAGTTTTGAAAAAAAGTCATGTCCCATAGAGAATACACGCAAAATGTTAAAAAATGACATGCCTCCTTAAATCGCAAAAATACGCCATGATGCCTTTGTCAAAATGAAAAATCGTGGTTATTACATTTGTAGAAAATTGTCTGAGCTAGAACATATCAAAATTTGGAAGAAAATCGATCAACATTTACAGAGATACAATCAATTTTCCAAAAATATGCTGACGTCATAATATGCTAATTGAAATTTTGAGTTGGAAGGCCGTTATGATGTCGCCATGAGTTAATTGAGGGTCAAATGAGACATGAAATCATATCTCCGACTCATAATCTATCTAAATATGAAAAAAAATTGGGAGTTCCCATCCATTCTGAAGAGTTACAATGAATTTTGTATAGGCATGTTTTTGCCCATATATGCTATGTATTACAAGAGCTCGCGCGCACGGACATGTTTCTTGAACGGAAGCTCATTGCGTTTTTACTAGTCAGAAAAAGGTGAACAAGGTATCAAAATGCTTGGAAAGATGGGCTAAATATGATAACAGAGAAAATTCGGCGATTCTATGTTGCAAAATGCCAGTACGCGCGAAAACGCGCGCGCATGCGCGTGTGCGCGTTTTTTCGTAAAATGCTTAAAATGGCCTAAAACGTATCCAAAATGAATTTGCGACGATTTTGAACATTTTAAAATTTTGCGCGCGCGCTGACGCGCGCACGTACGCATGCGCGCGCGTTTTTTGACCTGAAATTGACCGGACGGATATTGACCTTGATCATGATAAATATGAATGAGAAGCAACTTTTCGTTATGAAGATATGATCATGAGAAGATATTCAGAAAATTTTACAAAATGGCGCCTAGATGACGTCATCAGTCAAGGTCAGGGTTCAAAACCTTATTTTGCTTTGTCCATATGCCTATATATATGTGTGCCAAATTTCAAGGCACTTGATTGAGCCATTTTCAAGTTATCTTGCTAACAAAAAAGTGATTGGAAATAAGAAAAATAAAGAATAATAATAATAATAAAGGCAATTCTAACGAAATTATGAGGTGGTCTGTATGATGTACAGCCCACCTAATAACCAACAACTATTTAAATACCTATTTTGTAACTTTTTGAAAAGAAGAAGCATTTTTTTGAATTTTTAACGGCTGGTTCAAAATTCTCTAATAAACCCGAGGCCCCGGGTTTATTACAAATTGTTATATTTATGGATATTTCAGCCGTTTCTGAACCGATTTTGATCAAACAAAGATGATTTTATTGTTTAAATATGTGCCTCAGTATTTCAGTTTGGGTGTAAAGTCGCAATGGGGGTTTAGTACATAGAGCACCAAAATCATAAAAAATTGTCTTTGGCTGAAAATTTCAACTTTACGGAATTTGATACTTACATGTGTCATCTACATTCTCTGAAAATTTCATGTCCTAATTCGATTGTTTTATACCGAAAATAATGATTTTTCTGAGCAACCTTCAATTCGGTTTCGGCCTGAAACTCGGTTTATCATCGCTGGCTGTTCATGATCGATCGTTTGTGCATTGATTGAGCGGCACCCGACCGCTGTTATTGTGAGCGGTGTGCGAGCTAGCTGAGCCGGGGCGGAAAGCGCTGTGATTGGTCAGACTGACCTGAATAGAGTTGTACTGGGTATGTACGTTGTGTTCATTTCCGGATAGCGTGCGCGACCTACTGTATAATACCGCATTGAATCGCGCCTTGTTATGTAAATTCTGTAGCTAGCTTTTCCTCGCATTGTCAAAGCGCATCGTGTGCAGCCTACCGCATCCTACTGTATTGAATCGCGCTGTGCGGCTTACCGGTACCGGTACCTACCCTATTGAATGACATGGTACTGCGTGCATGCAAAATACGCCTCCCCGGTGCGAAGTTCATTGTGTATAGTTCAATGTTGCGGTAACGATCGGGCAGGATGAATGAGCAGGTGGGTCGATATCGCCCGACCAGCGAGGACTGAAGTTACCGCTCTATTGTACCATTCATTGTGATCGAGGGGGTCATGCCAGCTAGCCCGCCGGGTTAACTTGCATGCAATTGTACAAAACTGGAGCGGCTTTGTACAAATTTTACTGTATGTTAACAGTAAACTGCGCATGCGTTATATTGTTTTTTTTTTATAACGCTTTTTTCACGATCGATTGTGAAAACGAACGGTCAAACCGAGAATTTGTTCAACCGCTCGCTCGCTCTGTGAGGATGCTTTTCTGAATGGATGCGAAACTTTAGAAGCGATTTTCTCTGTTGTTTGACAAATAGCTGAGCTCTGGTCCGCGTTATTAAATTGCGTTTTTCTTTCCTTCATGACAATTATATGTAGCAAGTTATATATCATTTGTGACCTTACACCACAAAACGACCGTTATGTCGCGGATATAGTTTCTCTGTTATTAGCTGAAATAGTCAAATTTGGTTAAAAATATGAGATGTAGGATTTTTGTATTTCCTTAAAGAAGGTATCTTAATCTTCCTTCTGTGAAAATTTGATCGTCAGAAATCATTTTTAAATATGTTTTTTCATCAAATAAAAACTATCAGATTACAGCGCTTGAATGGACGCAGATTTTTGAAGTGGCCCGTTTCTCCCTTATTTTAAAACTGCTTCAGCCATTTTCCAAGTCTTTGGCGCTCAGTTTCCAAAGGTTTGCCTTGTTTGAATATGACAAATTATATACCATTTTAAAGGTAATGAATTATACTTAAATGTCATGTGAAAATCAGCATAATCATTTTCCCCGACTTATTGGTCGTTTTGTGGTGTAAGGTCACATTTTAAAGCTGAAATCCGAGAGAATTCAAAACACTAAAAATCTCAATTTTGATATTGCCGATGAATTACCCGAAGTGACAGAGGGGGACACATATTATTTTACACTCAGTTTTTCATTACCTCACAAACCAATTAAGTAGTCTAGCGCCCTCTCTACCAAAACTCAACTTTCCCTTTAACCCTTGCCATTCTTCTGTTACCAAAAAGGTACAAGATAAGTTTGAACGATGAGGTGGTTTTAATTTAATTTGACAAAGGTGATAGATCATTCTAACAAAGGGGTTGAGATATAGCTTGAGAGAATGAAAGCAATGTAATGGATACTCCTTGCGCTATTAGAGCACAATACAGTGTAAGTCTCTTTTCGTTTCGTTTCGTTTATTCATGGTAACTTAAAATAAAAACGGTATAAAAGAAATTCAAAATACCAAACATTACAATTCATGAATACACCAAAATTATGCAATATAAATCTCCAAGATATTGTGCCGTTTTAAAATTGAGGATTGAAATTAATCAAGCGAATTTACAAAAGGCTCGGGGCCTCGTGGATGAAAGTCATGTCCTCTATATTACAGACAATTTTACTATGAAATCCGAATGTATTAAAAGTACACAACATATTAACTTTACGAATATCTGACTGCTTTTAAAGGGATTAACGAGAAATTCAAGACTCATGCCTATTATGTTTGTCGCAATTTGAACATTTAATTTGAGCGAGTGAAGTAAAAAGTAACTTGTTGTCATCGTACGAGTGCAGTTAGTAATAACAATGAGTTAGTAAATATCATTTTCCATTTTCGCTTATATCTCAGGAAAAAAATGCAATAAACGCGAAATTTTCACACATTACTTTGTGGACATATCAGATCACTCCAATACAAATACGTTTTGAAAATTGTATGCTATTGCAAATATTACACTTAGTTTTGCATGATCTAGTGGAAACAACATTTCTTGATGCGCCCTCTTAACCCAAACTGCACCGTCCCTTTAACCTGTCTGACAGTCAGTAGAAATACCCCATAAACCCCAAACAGTAACATAATATTATATATATGATACAATTTGTAAAGAACGGCTGATGGTAAATACCACTCGAGCTTACATAAAAATCAATACATTAAATACACATTACTTATTATGTAACCGATATGAGCATATCAATAACACATTTACAGTAAAACGGTTACCAGGAGTGTGTGAATATTAGAAACTTGTCACGATCGTTCAACGTGGTTATATTATATAAACACTTTTCATGATCTAACGTCCGTGAGGGAAACTATGAAAACAATTATTAGTGCCACGCACATTTATGCAGCCACACGTCAGCTTATTGGTCTGCTCATAACGGAAGTTTATATTCATCTCGGACGTTCACAAATACCAGTTTTCCGCCAAAATTAAACCTTTTGCTTGATAGAGGAATTCCAATACGCAACATATCGTGGCCCTACTCATCAGACATAACTTTATGAACCAGAGCATTATAACACTTATTGCCTATTGGAATACAATTCATTCAGATGGGCATATCTCAGACAATACTTAACATATTCAATTTATTTCCGGTGTTCAGACATTATTTTTTAAGTTCTTTCGGAAAATAATGTTCAAATTTGAAAATTCTAAAAATAGATCTTTGATGACATCACACTTAACCACTCTATGCAATAATCTTTGTAATGTTACAGCATGGAAAATGGCACACCCTTTTGCGATCAAATACTGTCATATTATTAGTTTCTGTTCTCTGTCTTCCATATTTGTATTAATCCATTGAAAACAAGATTACTCTGTTGTATGGATGTTTGTGTCGTACTAAATGATGGTACAGGTGGTGGGACAACGTGTGATGAATGTGTTCCCTTTTTTTCCTGTGTGTTTCTTTTTGTGCATATGTTTGCCCTTTGGTTAGGGGGACACGCCTTTCTCCCCACGCTATGACACTTATGACTGTGAAATCACTGGACCCCATAACATGTAAACAACAATCCTCCATACCCTGTACTTGAATTGTAAACGTTCGAATAATAGTTGATTAATAGTGAAGTTGAGTTCACTCGGGTTTCATAATAGACAATATCTATCAACTCTTCCAAAACGCCATTATCATGTCCACAAAGTGATCCATTAACTTCATAAGATTTCTCTAAAAGTAATATTTGAGACGTCAATACTTTTATCATTTTAAGACCCTTCAGAATGATGTGTGAAAGTATTGTAGATACTGTTTCTTAGGTTAAAAGAGTGATCATTGAGGTCAGATTTCATCAAGTTTGTTTGCTGATTGAGTAATTGTGACTACCATCGGAATGCATTCCATAAAGCTTTCTATGTTGATCTTAATTTTCTCCATAAACGAAGGATACACTTAATAAATCTTAACCCATGTCATTCTTCTTTTACCAAAAAGGTACAAGATAAGTTTGAACGATGAGGTAGTTTGAATTTTATTTGACAAAGGTGATAGATCATTCTAACAAAGGGGTTGAGATATAGCTTGAAAGAATTAAAGCAATGTAATGCATACTCCTTGCGCTATTTCCTCCTAAGTCTCTTTTCGTTTCGTTTATTCATGGTAACTTAAAACAAAAAACGGTATAAAAGAAATTCAAAATACCAAACATTACAATTCATAAATACACCAAAATTATGCAATATAAATCTCCAAGATATTGTGCCGTTTTAAAATTGACGATTGAAATTAATCGAGTGAATGTACAAAAGGCTCGGGGCCTCGTGGATGAAAGTCATGTCATCTATATTACAGAAAATGTTACTATGAAATCCGAATTTATTTAGAGTACACAACATATTTACTTTACGAATATCAGGCTGCTTTTAAGGCGATTAACGAGACATTCAAGTAATGTTTGCCTATTATGTTTGTCGCAATTGGAAATTGATTTTGAGCGAGTGCAGTAAAAAGTCACTTATTGTCATCGTACGAGTGCAGTAAATAAGTACAATGAGTTAGTGAATATCACTTTGCATTTTCGCTCATAACTCAGCAAAAAAAAAAGAATGCAATAAACGTAAAATGTTCACACATTACTTGGTGGACATAGCAGATTACTCTAATACAAATGTTATTAATTACTCATCATTGTTTGCACTTGCCACGAAGTTCTGAGATCATTGTGAAAATTGTATGCTATTTCGAATATTTCACTCAGTTTGTCATGACCTAGTGGAAACAACATTTCTAGATGCGCCCTCTAAACCAAAAAAATGCACTGTCCCTTTAAACTGTTTGACAGTCAGTAGGAGTACCCCACAAACCCCAAACAGTAACATAATATTATAAATATAATACAATTTTAAGAGAAGGGCTGATGGTAAATAACATTCGAGCTTACATAGGAATCAATACATTAAAGGGGTAGTTTAGTTTTGGTAGAGAGGGCGCTGCACATCACAATTTTGTTGTGAGGTAAATGAAAAACTGAGTGTCGAATTTGAGAGAACATGCAATTTTAATGGCAGAATAAACTTTACTTGGCCAAAATCGACCCAGAAACGGCTGAAATGTCAATAAATATATCTGAGCCTATAATTATTTGGGGCCCAACAAATTAATGATTTTTTACTTTTTCAAAAATTGTCAAAAGCGTTTTTTAATTAGTTGTTAAAGAGAAACCAATGCCTCTTAAGAAAGCGCCCTCTTGAGTTTTAATGGCTCTTTTTGAATGATAACGGGCTTTTTACTAAGTCGTTTGTAATTTTGTATACCTTTCGGGCATGGTGGAGTTATACCTATTATTTTATAATGTTACTGTCCAGGTTTGGTTACTAAAGTTCAGCCTTACCAAAACTGTACTACCCCTTTAAGACACTTTCCTTCTTACATAACCAATATGAACATGTCAATGTAAATAATTATGTCCTTGGATTCCTTGAACATTAACAGTAAAGAAATTACCAATAGTGTGTCAATGAACAGTTATTGTAAAAAAAAATTGAGAATTTGCAACCTTACAAAATTAATTATGAAAAATATGAAATT
Organism: Echinarachnius parma; assembly: GCA_037951105.1. Taxonomy (NCBI): domain Eukaryota; kingdom Metazoa; phylum Echinodermata; class Echinoidea; order Clypeasteroida; family Echinarachniidae; genus Echinarachnius; species Echinarachnius parma. The sequence goes on from JBAMJV010005833.1 coordinate 20,341, forward strand.
TATAAATATTTATTAGTAACTTATATGAACTAAACTATAATACACCCTTTCTCAAATCAGATACAAATTTCCTTCACTGTTCGTCCTATCTTATTCACCACTTTCTGTACAGGAACATTGCATGTAGGAACTAAATCTATCTGGGATATGAGAAACTAACACTAAAACAAATCAAAAAATAAACTTGTCATGATCTATCATCCGTGAGGGAAACTATGCAAACATTTCTTATTTTCACTAGGTAGTCAAAAGCTTCCTTGTTAGCTGTATGCCAAATAATATTCTTGCCATTTTGTGGCCACGCGCATATGCAGCCACACGATAGCTAATTGGTCTGCTCATAACGGAAGTTCCTTTTCATCTCGGAGGTTCACAAAGATCAGTTTTTGGCCAAATACGCAACATATTGTGGCTCTACTGAAACCATTAATTGATGGCTAGGATGCAATATAGCTCGCTATGTTATGGTATAAGACGCCAGAACGTCCGTGACGAAACCCAGTATAATGTCATACAAAAAGTTGTCATCCCGCGAGCACTGGTAGTTTGCCAACGAGTTTTGCAAGATATGTTCAGTTGCTTAAACCCTTACTTTTAAATTATTATTTTGACAACTAAATAAGGATAATTCAGTCGGCGGTATGTTTGTTTCGGTATGCTCACGGACGTTCTTTGACTATAGCTTTTTCTTTTTAAATGTACTCTGAGATCATGTCCATGGCCCCCGACGGCCAATTTTTATTTGATACGTGCTCAAAACATGCTCAATTAAAAATGTAGTCATTAATGCCATAAATGTTGATCAAAATAAGTATAAATAATTACTAATTACTTTTCACCATTGGGGGCCTGTGAGTGGAAAACTAAATTGTGAAATTATATAAAAATATATATGTTCTGAATGCCCTATTAAGTATTAACACATAACGTGCCACGTACTTGCAGTACAGATACTGCTTGTATGCCACGTCTATGATTGCAGCAATGGTAATAGAGTACTTGACCAGGTGAATTGTATTGTGCAGTGACATTGTATACGTAAATGGCTATATTGTTTGGTACGCACCCTAATCTGCAGGCGTGGGGCATTTCCTTTTAATAGATTCCTTTCATATCCCCGAAAGCAATGTAGCTGTGGCTTTCCAATTAAAGTGGCATTGGGAATGTGCTCCAAAGACACTTTGGGGGTTAAAAACTATTCAATACTGATGACATCAATAAAAGATAAATTAGAGTAAATGAGTAGACACAGCAAATAATATAAGTGCTCAAGGTCTGAAAATGGCCCAAAGTGCAACGTTCAACGATGTATATGTATTGAATCTTGGTAATGGCAGAGCATGGAATAGGGCACACCCTTTGGCAATCAAAAATTGATTCATATAATTTGTTTAATTTCTGTTTTTCCATATCTTTAGTCCAATGTAAACATGCATATATCGAGGTACAGCTTCTATAAAAGTTGCTGTGGACATAGCGTACGTAGATGGTGTAACCCACGAACCATTTAATATTACATGACCTATGACTTACTTGTCATTATTTTCTAAATCAATTATGCCATTCGTGGATATTCAGAAGCTTACAACAGTGCACTGCAGTACAGATTTGCTTTATAAAGTATTTTCAAATGCCGTGCACTAATGCAGAATTAAATCTAATTGTAGTTCCGGTTAGGACATTTCAAGCATTGTTCCAAACATGTCAAAATAAACCGAACACAAAAAGTAACTACCCCTTCAACAATTGCTCATTATTTCATAACTAAGAATCGTATTAAGATTTCGTCTTGGAAAAATATCCATATGGTGGTTAAAAAAAAAATGTGTACAAAAAAGAGGTAACCATTAATCAATGGTTGATTGAGCACACATAACAGAGAACATTGTCATATTTCAAAATTCGCGAAAGTATTACCATCATTACAGTTTATTGAGTATTGGAAAACTTAAAAATGCACTGTTTTACAATTGCAGTTATTGCATTTTACCACATGTGCCATTAACAAACCATATGAATGAAATATCAATCATCATTGTTTCATAAACCATATTCAAAGCATTCAGCCGCATGTGCTGTTTCATGTACTGTACATAACAAGTGTGCAAATATATGTTAAAAGAGGATATTGTTGAAACAATTTTCAGTTATGAAATTATGAGCAGTTGTTGTTTTTTTTTTTGGGGGGGGTAGTTACTTTTTGTGTTCGGTTTATATCATACCTTTGTGAAATTCACCTCTATTTTTAAAGCATTATGCCTGCAAACTCTAATGTGCCATGTCCATGTAAAAAATAATAATCTGGATCCACAACTACAATCAGAATTGGATTATAAAATTTCACGTACATAACACAATTTATATGAAACAGTTTATAATATATCATCTGACACGTCATTGATTGGCTAAACACGGTCACGAGATTGGCAAGTCATTTTTGTATGACACATGGCCAAAAAGGTATATCACCCGCATGGCGCGCTCTGCAAAGATAAATTATTATGACGTCACAATGAGAGCCAAAGGTACACGTACCGTATGTTGTTTTTGACTGATTTCAGTTTCAATCCATGAATGTGAATATAGCCCCCGGATTTAGCCAGTTGATATAACAGTTTTTAACTTTATAGTCGGGAAAATAATGGAATGTTCCCTCGGGATTTAAAATGCTATTTCATGAAGAAAATAAGTCCCTCGACTTCGTCTCGGGACATATAATCTTCAATCTCAATAGCATTTAAAATCACTCTGATGGAACATTCCGTGATATTCCCTCCACCATGTGTTAACAACTGTAACATAACTACTGCATGCAATGCTATAATATACACAACCTTGAGAACATCTCATTCGTATGTTTGTAACTGCTTTGTGTTTTAATGTGAGTAGTGTTATGTTGCGTTGTTATATACTTTGAGTGATTTCAAGCATGGTATTTAAGGCCGGTGTTAGTGTTTATTAAACACTAACATCGGCATTAAACACCATACTTGAAATGACTTAGTTAAAGGGACTTAGTAACATTTTACTAATCTTCAAAATCCAGTTTAAATTCTAGTGGTTCCCTCATAACTTGTTTTATTCGTATTAGCAATAAACGCATTGGACAGGTTTCATTTTGTTTTAATTTCCCTTCCGTTAAAAAGATATTTACGAATGAAGTGTTCAGATGTTAAATTATTCACTGGATCGTCAAAACCGTGTACAAAGTGAGTGCAATGAGTAAATGAATATCACTCAATATCACTCAAGCAATTGCTAAAAAGGTCATGCAAGCTAGAAAGGCAATGTATAGTATGTTAGTAAAGGCAAATAGTTTGCATATATCTGTTGATACACAATGTCATTTGTTTGATCATTTAGTTTTGCCAGTTATATTATATGGTGCTGAGGTCTGGGGCTATGAAGGTATAGATCAACTTGAAGTTTTCAAAGAAAATGTTTAAGAACAATATTGTTTGTAAATAAGTGCAAATCTGACTGCATGGTTTATGGGGAAACTGGACGTGGTCAAATATTGGATAAAATTAAATGTAGAATGATTGGATTTTGGGTTAGGCTAGTTAAAGGGATGCAATCAGAGTATTCATTAATTCTTTTAAAATCTCTTTTGCAGTCCCAAGGTGAATCACAAAGTGTAATTAATATTAAGTCACAATGGGTTGAGTTTCTTGCAGACAGTTTTTATTTTGCAGGACTCGGGAACGTTTGGGAGCCCAAGGAGAAGGATATATAGTGCTGCCTATGAAAATTAGGCTTTCTGACATTTTTAGTCAGGAATGGAGCACAGCTACCTGGTCAAATAGAATTTGTACAAATTATAGGATGTTTAAGAGTAAGATGGCATATGAAAAGTACCTGCAGATACTATGTCAGAAAGAAGCAATAGCTTTAAGCAAGTTTAGATGTAGATCACATAGATTACCAGTCAATAAAGGCAGATTTGATGCAAATGTAGTACATGACCTGCAATGCTCGCTCTGTACATCAAAAGACATAATAATTTACACTATGTAAATATGTTTGTACTCTCATACCCCGAGAGGGGGTCAATAGAGTCAATCAAATCCCACATCTAAAATCTTACACAATCTTACTCTGCAGTTTTGATCATTACTCAACCATATTAAGGTGCATTTAACTTGAAATGTTCTCACAACACTTATTATGACGTACGAGGAACGCTTCGTTGGGGATTCCAGCGAAATAAAATTGAAATTTAATATTCTGGAGACGAGCATCCATTGACCAATTGGTAATTCCAATTATTCGCATTTCATGCAATCATTGATTCTGACATAGTAGCTACGTGTTTGTATAATTATGTCGGTTTTTCAGAAGGCATAGTGGCCGCGTATGGCCTTAATATCATACCAATGGCTGTCTCAGGCCCAGAACGTTCCAGTAATACACACAAATAATATATTGAGGCCTATTGAAACAAAACTTGATTACAAATCAAGAATCTAAGAATCCCCCAAAATTTGAATTGGATTAATAATTATGTTACATTTGAGTATTCAATGCGCAAGTAAGCATATCAATCATGTCAATCACATGCACGAACTTGATATTAGCTATAAGCTATAACAGGATCAATCATTCAATATATTTACACTATTGTATCATGTCGTGCATAATCGGGGAGTCATTGCTTCACCTGACGAGTGCGGAATGTTTAGAAATTGATTATTTGAAACAAGTATATACTGTAAAATATCATAGCTTGCCACTAGATGAAAATAACTCAATGTTGCAAATTTTTTCTTATGAATGGCGTCACCTTGTGATCAGATAATTACGACCAAATGTTCTCAATATCATTCATATCAGTAATATTACGAGACCATTGTCCTTTATCATAACTTCTGGGGATACGGGCGAAAAATGATTTCGAAGTTTCCCCACATAAAACAAACCCATTCCAAAACCAATGGGCACACACATATTATAAGAATACTAAGTTTGTATAATGCGCCATCGACTTGACAACTCCCCTCTACAAAGCAGTAAGGCTGTGCTGTGATACTGCACAATGAACACGTGACCAGTACTATATTACGCTAATCTGTAATGCTGTATGTTGATTAATGTTTGTGCCGGACAATAAGGATGGGGGAGGTGGTTGGAAAACACTTGATACATGAGTTTTCTTCTTTTCCCCTCGTGTGTTTTTGTTGGCGTTTGAATGATAGTTGATCAAAAATACAATTTGATTTCACCTGAGTTTCATAATAGTATGTTATCTCTAAACTCTTTCACAATTAATTTATTTTGTCCTTAAAGTACTCCAGACACGTTATAAGATTTGTCTTAATGTAATATTGTGCAATTGAGACGTCAATAACATCGTAAAACCATTTAAAAGGGATTGAGATATAGTGTGAGATAAGTAAAGCAATATAATGCATAAAGTTTGCGCTATTTCCTCTTATTAATAACAGATATAATCATCAGCGGAAACAATCGTTTCGTTTCGTTTCGTTTATTCATTGCAACTCCAAATACAAACGATAATTGTATGCAACGTATTCGAAATATAAAACATTACAACTTAGAAATTGAACTCAGTGGCGTACCCAGGATTTTTTCAAGGAGGGGGGGGGGGGGGGATTATTTTGTAAAATTTTCGAAGCCGAGACAAAGTACCGTCAAAATTTTCGAGACCGAGACCACGGTCCGTCAACAATTTTCGAGGCCGAGACCAAGACCATTGGTTGAAAACCAATGAGGGGGGGGGGGGGGGGAGCGAGCCGAGCGAGCTTGAACATTTTAGCAATTTAACATCTGAAATTGCTTTGAATGTTGTTTCAATATAATTGTATGGGTATATTCGTGTTATGTTTTTAAGGGTAATATATAAACACCGGACGTTGTAGAATATTATATATATATATATGAATGCGAGGGAAGGGAGCATGACATTTTTAGAACTTTAACATCGGAAAATTGCCATTTGTTTAAATATTATTGTATGGGTATATTCGTTTATGACTTATGATATGGCGTTATTAAAGGGATGGTTGAGTTCTTGTAAGGAGAGTACAGTTTTGTTGAAACTGAATTTTAGTAACCAAAACCTGCATCATTACATTACAAACTATAACTAGAAAGGAACACAAAATTACAAATGACGTAGTAAAGATCATTTTTTTTTTTTCAAAGATATTTATTTTCTCCATTATTTTTACAAACAATAACACAATAACAATAACAATCAATAACAAATCAGTACATAAAATAATTTGCATGTTTACATAATTATATATAATATGATATATGATATATAATATGAATACATTCTCATCTAAATAGTACCAATTAACTTTTACTATTTACATCAAATAAAGCATGTAATATGCATGCATGAAGAAAGCATAAACATAAAAAAGGGGAAAATATTCCCCCCCCCCCCCCCAAAAAAAAAAAAAAAAAAAAAAACACACACAAAAAAAACACCTATACAAGCACTTACATACACACATACACACGCATGCAAAGACACCCACACACACATCCACAGAAAACATGCCTACATCTTGTGAGAATCTCGACCAATTATTAGCCATGTTTATTTCATTGCTTCTATTCGCCTTTCCTATTTTGTTCTGCACGAAGCTATTTTAAATTGTCCCACTTTCTAAAATGATATGTTAGAGTACCTCGATCTCCAGCTAATTTCTTCTCCTCCTTTCTATTTTCTAATAATCTTTTCTTAATCTCCAAAGGAGTTGGTGGTTTATTTTTATGTTTACTGTCTATAAATATCATATATTTTATCAAAATTATTATATGATTTAATAACTGTTCCTTCCCTATGTTTAACTCAATTATCCCTACATGGATACCTTTCCAATTCATATTTTTAATCTCTACTAAATTAAATAAATTTCCACACTCTTCCCAAATTGGTTTTACTTTCTCACAAAGACAAAATAAATGCTCGTAAGTTTCTTCATATTTACCACAAAAAGAACATAAATTACTATTAACCATTTTAAATGAATATAAATGTAATTTAGTATATATACTATTATAAAGCATTTAAAATTGAAATTCTCGAAGCTTACTATTCAAAGTGCTTTTTCTAAGTCTTACGAATATTGATTGTATATCTTTCCCATTAATATTATAAATCTGCTCTAAATTTCGTTCTGCTATTGATTTTTCTACTCTCTTATTTAATAAAAATGCATATATAATTTTTGAAGTAATTTGATCTAACAAATATACCCTTTCAAAAAATAAAAAGTCCATATCTAATTCCCTATCTATATTTCAGTGAGTATTTTTATTTAAAAATTGTTTCCATGAAGGGGGAATGCCAAGAAAAATACGCTGTATTTTTGTGATTTCTAAAGTATTTAAACCCTTTCTTTGAAATTCCTCATTTGCTTTTATATTGCCTTCCTCATCAATAATATGATGCAACTTATAAACATTTTGTTTAAATAGTTGTTCATCAAAAGGAACATGACCATCAATATAAACAAATCTATTATTATAAATAATCTCACTCCTTTTAGATGTATCTTTTTTTAACAAAAACGTTTTCGTGGCCATCCAAACGTCCAACATATCTCTATAAAATGCCGGTAATACTAATTCAGATATCCTATGATTGCATTATTATAAAATATCAAACTTCCTCCAGCATCTTTAGTTAAATAATTAAAATACTGTTTCCATCCCATTTTTGCATCCCCCGTTAAGAGTCGCTTTACCCACATAATCCTTTGCACTAAAATAAATAAATGAAAGTCTGTTAGTCTAAGTCCACCTTTACAATAATCCAAGAACACAACATTTCGTTTAATTTTATCTTTTCCATTCCACAAAAAGTCAAAAACCAATTTATCCAAATCTTGAAATACCCAATTCGGTACTGGAGTCAGCGCCGATACATAAATCAATTTTGACAAAATAAACGTTTTTATCAATTGGATTTTCCCCATTAAAGTTAAATCTCTTTGTTTCCACCAAGACAACAACTTTTTTATTCTACTAAAAATTTCCTTATAATTTGTCCTTTCCTGAACTTCGACATCCAAAGAAAAGTATATACCCAAAATCTTAACTATTTGTACTATTTTACCAAATGGAAGAGCAATATTTTTATTTTGAGAAGGGCCTAACAATAATATGAAAGTTTTTTCTTGTTATCATGTTATCATTCAAAAAGAGCCGTTAAAACGTAAGAGGGCGCTCTCTAAACACTCATCGGTTTCAACCATTTTGAATAAAATATTGTGCATGTGATGTTTTGTTGAAATACTGATTAGATAGAGAAATAACCAACAACTATTTAAATACCTATTTTGTAACTTTTTGAAAAGAGGAAGCATTTTTTTAAATTGTTAACGGCTGGTTCAAAATTCTCTAATAAACCCGGGGCCCCAGCTTTATTACAAATTGTTATATTTATGGATATTTCAGCCGTCTCTGAACCGATTTTGATCAAACAAAGATGATTTTATTATTTAAATATTATGCTCTTTAAAATTTTACACTCAGTTTTTCATTACCTCACAAAAAAGTAGTCTAGCGCCCTCTCTACCAAATTTAACTATCCCTTTGAGGGTAATATATAAACACCCGAGGTTATGAAATATCATATATGCGACTGCGAGCGGAGCGAGCCTGATCATTTTCGCAATCTAACATCTGAAATTGCTATTTGTTTCAATATTTTTGTATGTGTATGTTCGTGTTATGTTATTGCCTTTTGAACGGTATTATAAACACCCGAGGTTGAAGAATATTATATATACGGAATGCGAGCGAAGCGAGCTTGAAAATTTTAGCAATTTAACATCTGAAATTGCCATTTGTTTCAATATTATTGTATGGGTATATTCGTGTTATGTTATTGCGTTTTGAAGGGTAATATATAAACACCTGAGGTTGAATATTATATATATATATACGAATGCGAGCGCAGCGAGCTTGAACATTTTAGCAATTTAACATCGGAAATTGCCATTTGTTTCAATATTATCTCGTGGAAAATTTTCGAAGCCGAGACCAAGAAATTTCAACATTTTCGCGCCCGAGACCGGGTTTCTTCGCAAATTTTCGAGGCCGAGACCAGGTTAATGAGGGTCGATACCGCTTGTAAGTGCTCTCGAGACCGGCTAAAATTTGTAAAGGGGGAGGGGGGGGTTCAAACCCCCCAAAACAGCCATTTTGGGGCCAAAGAGGGGGGGGGGGGGGGGGGTGAACCCCCAACCCCCCCCCCCCCCTGGATACGCCTATGATTGAACTACGTTATAAACTACAGACAGATTTGAAAATAGTTGTATATGCGAGTGTAGTATTTAAAGTAATATGAGTGTTTCCCCATTAAAGTTAAATCTCTTTGTTTCCACCAAGACATCAACTTTTTTATTCTACTCAAAATTTCCTTATAATTTGTCCTTTCCTGAACTTTGACATCCAAAGAAAAGTATATATCCAAAATCTTAACTATTTGTACTATTTTACCAAATGGAAGAGCAATATTTTTATGTTGAGAAGGGCCTAACAATAATATGAAAGTTTTTTCTTGTTATCATGTTATCATTCAAAAAGAGCCGTTAAAACGTAAGAGGGCGCTCTCTAAACACTCATCGGTTTCAACCATTTTGAATAAAATATTGTGCATGTGATGTTTTGTTGAAATACTGATTAGATAGAGAAATAATCAACAACTATTTAAATACCTATTTTGTAATTTTTGAAAAGAGGAAGCATTTTTTAAAATTGTTAACGGCTGGTTCAAAATTCTGTAATAAACCCGGGGCCCCAGCTTTATTACAAATTGTTAGCAATTTAACATCGGAAATTGCCATTTGTTTCAATATTGTGTGCTGGATTGAGTGCAGTATGTATCCGATGACCGGGGTAATAATAGTGATGCGCCGCGAGCGTCGAAAGACGGAACGTGCGCTATATAAGTAGCCACCATTATTATTATTTATTATCTCGTGGAAAATTTTCGAAGCCGAGACCAAGACATTTCAACAGGTTTCTTCGCAAATTTTCGAGGCCGAGACCAGGTTAATGAGG
>JBAMJV010005834.1:0-40057 GCA_037951105.1 Echinarachnius parma
ATTGTCCTGATGTCTATAATCAGAACGATTGACTGGATAATGAAAGGAAACCATTAGAATATCTCCTGGGACCATAGTAACGAGACAATTATTAGTACGCTGCTGCAAAGTGTTACCGGTAGTCTATGTCTTTTTAGGCCAGGCACAAGTTGAGCCACAGATGAGAATTCGGGCCATGTCTTTACTGTTTGCATTGGCCCCAGACAAGGCATGCGTCTTGGGTGCCACTTAAAGATGGCAACTTTGAAGTTGTATTTATGTATAATTTTAGTTAAATGAAAATAAAGAGCAAAGAAGATTAACTTTGCTCAGGAATCTAAGCTCTTGTGCGGAGGTACATGGAACCACTGTCAGTGCCCGAACGGGGCCTGAACTATAATCAGAAACTGTATAATAAACCTATATTTTGTACTTAAAGGGATAGTTGAGTTTTGGTATAGAGGGCGCTACACCAAATAATGTTGTGTGAGGTAATGAAAAACTGAGTGTCAAATTTTAAAGAGCATACAATTTTAATGACAGAATAAACTTTATTTGATCAAAATCGGTTCATAAATTGCTGAAATATCCATAAACATAACCATTTGAGTTTTCAATAATTTTGAACCAGCCATTAATTTTTTTTAAAGAATGCTTCCTCTTTTCAAAAATGTACAAAAGAGGTTTGTACATAGTTGTTGATTTTCTCTCTGTCTAATTACTATTTCAACAAAACATCACCTGCACAATATTTTATTTAAAATGGTTGAAGCCAATGAGTTTTTAGAGAACGCCGTTTTGAGTTTTAACGGCTCTTTTTAAAAATGATAACAGGCTTTTTACTTAGTCATTTGTAATTTGTATTTCTTTCGAGCATGGTGGAGTTATAACTGTTATTTTGTAATGTAATGGTGCAGGTTTTGGTATGACCAAAACTGTACTCTCTTTACCAAACCTAAACTATCCCTTTAATATTTGAAAACATGTCATTTTCAGGGGTCATAAAGAGACAAAGACCTTATTTTGTTCTCTCTTTTTTTGCTTGTCAGGTGAAAATTGGGGCAAAAGACCTCAGACGTCACCGCTGAGAAGAACGTGTCCCTAGGCCCATGATATCCACCAATGTGTAGGGTTTATAATTATATTTCATATTAGTGAAATCGCTAATAAAAGTCAACGCCCGCTATTTTTCTGAAGGACTTTGTGGAAATGCATTTCAGCCGTTTGTGAACGAATTTTGATCGAACAAACGCAATTGCTTTGTTTTGAGAAGTATGTGCCTTTATACTTTCTACAATTGTTTTTCTCTTCCTCACAAGAATATTTTAGAAGTGCCCTCTAACTAGAACTTGACTCCCTCTAGCATGGTTCAATGTGTTATTGATTTATGAAAATGTATGAACATTATATATAGTGTTAGTGTGTGTCTCAAATAACGTGAACTCGGAAAACATTGTCAAGGTATTAAAATCAGTCTGGAATGAACATTTGTGTTTGCTTCGTTAAAAAAAGGAACAATTTTCACATGCTATGTGAAGAATATCCATTGGATATTAATATTGAATTTGTCAGTGCTGAGAAAAATGATAAATGAGATATAATTGATTGTTTGTCAAATGCTTTGAATAACTTGTCTTGATGTGCAATTACCAAAAATGATTAACAAAGTGCATACGAAAGCACAGCTCTTCATCTATAATATGACACCAAAATAATGACCAATTTTGTTCACATTTGTTAACATTTTCCCTGCTTGTTCAGTGTTTGTGACACTAATGTTACACCAGAGCAGTTAGCTATCAAAAAGTAGAAATTTCAACTATTCGCAATCACAACTGTGTACTCTCATTTAACACCATTTTCTTCTTTCAGAACTGTCGCTTTATTAATTACTTCTCCGATACTTGATTTTAGTTTCTCCTATCCAAAGTCAAAATTAAGTAATTAATTAGGTTTGATATCTTGCTTAGTGGCTACACTATTTCCCGCTATATACATTATGCCTATACATGTGTTTTCATATATCAAAATGGAATTTGACCCCATACAAACTTTATAGATCCTATGCATACGAACATCATATACACACATGCACACGCGCACACAACCACACACACACACATACATACATTATTTTTGTTTTAAGTAATGCAAACACACATGAACACACACATACTTACCCGGGCATACTTGTGGGCACCCGACTTGTGGGGTACTTGTGCTACTACAGGCTGAAGGAGTGCTACTACAAACTGTTTTTTTTCCCACAAAATCTTTGCAACGAAAAAAGGCAACCTTCTGAGTGCATGGGAGGGTAGGGGTGTGTCTAGAAAAAAGAAAATTCCTCAAGTATAATTTATGGGGCACAGTCACAAGATTTTGTCGCCGATTTAAGGCTATTCCTTAGTGGGGTCTATGATTTATTCCCCACAAGGAAAAAAATACCCCACAAGTATATAATTGTACCCACACGAGACCCCACAATGCCGGGGTGAACACACACACACACACACACACACACACGCACGCACACACGCACACACGCACACACGCACACATACACACACACACACACACACACACGCACACACGCACACACGCACATACACACACACACACACACACACACACACACACACACGCACACACGCACACACGCACACACGCACACACGCACACACGCACACACGCACACACACACACACACACACACACACACACACACACACACACGCACACACACACACACACACACACACGCACACACACACACACACACACACACACACACACACACATAACAAAACTAACACAACCTGGAACACATATATCTAACTAGGGAACACCCTTCTGTAATGTAAAGCTTTCCGAAATATCTAGACATTGCCATGGTATCAAGAACCCCTAATCTCTGGGTATTAGATTAAAGGATTGGAAGGAGTATGTGGAGTGAGAAAGTGAGATTGTGTATGCTTTGCACCAACTAAGGAAATAATCACACCAAGTTTGCATAAAATAATTCTACTCGATGTCACTTTTCTTCATTTTTAAATTTTGTATTGGGGAGTGAGTGATCTTGTCAATCATGTATCCCTTTGCCAAACGAGATTGATCATTTTCCATAGAGTTAATACATAGAACACCAGGGCCCCGTAACATAAAGATTCATGATTAATCGTACGATTGATCAATTGATCGTACCCTCAATTATCGTACGATCAATTTAACAGTCATACGATAAATGAATTGATCGTATAATTAATGGTGAATCTTTATGTTACAGGGCCCGTTTCCCTTAGTAAATGGGTTAATTTTCAGGCTACTCTCAGTCTTCTGACAACTCATTTTTTTATCAGCTTACCAAAAAATATTTGGTCCAGAGAAAATAGTTAAAGGGACTTAGTAACATTGTCCAAATCCTCAAAATAAAATTTTAATTCTAGCAGTTCCCTCATACCTTGTTTTATTCGTATTAACAATAAAATCATGGGACAGGTTTCGGTTTTTCAAATTTCCCTTTCATTACAAAGATATGTACGATCAAAGTATTCAGATAAGAAAACTCTGGTGGAGTTTTGAAACCGTGTACAAAGTGAGTGCAGTGAGTTAGTGAATATCACTTTGCATTTTCGCTCATTACTTGGCCATGCAATGTCCATTTGACTTGTAATTTTCACACAATACCCTGTGGACATATCAGATAACAACAATATACATTGTATCAACCACTCCTCGCTTTTTGCACATGTCAACAAAGTTACTAGATCCCTTTAAGACGGTTGCTTTGCTTGAAGATATCATTTTATGTTGTATACATGCCAACGAGAAATGGGGAAGGTTGCACACATTGATTTTGATGTAAATAATTCAGTAATTTATTAACAAATAAAATAACACAAATATACAATCTGAAAATAAAGCAAACTGAACAATTACATGTAGTACCCAACCTCAAGTACTCTTCATTACAAACATAGACAAACAGAAAGAAAAAATTGACAGAAAATTACACAAAATAAACAAAATGATGCGCAAGTCACCTAGGTTTTCATACAGCAAGGCAACTGATATAACAGTAAAATAACGAGTGCTTATTTTCCTCTGGTATGTTCATTATTTGTCTTCATTATTTGTACATGTTGCAATATTATAAGTAGCTTCTCTGTAATGGCTAGTCAATGCTGGGTACATTTTTACCACTGCATATTTACAAATAACCAAATGTGATTGAAAACAATTGTCTCCTTGTTATTACTGTAAAAAAGAATGAATATATATGTACATTGAGAAATAAATCACCACTAGAAAATCCACCGTCTTAAACCATAGAACTCTTTATACAAGTATGTGTGTTTCTTTGTGTCTTCTGCAAAAACAACAATCAACAGCTTGATTAAATATGAAACTAATGCATAGTTTTGACTGTAGAACACTCTTACTGAAGTTGTTTTTATGCATGTTCTTATTGTAAGGTACTTATATAGAATGAAAATATCTAGCTAATTATTTAGACTATATTTTTGTACAGTATGTCTATAATTATTTCAAACATATAGGGAAACTGACCAGAAATATATAGCGATCCGGAGATCTTGGGTTCGAATCCCAGAGAAACTGCATTTTCTCTGCTCTTTTTCAGACATATTTCTAGTCAGTTTCCCTATTATGTTTAAAACAAATTTATACAAAAAACGCAAATACCCTAAGTTGATTGCAAATATCCCAAGTTGATTTGTTATACTTCAGGTTTGTGTCAGGTTTATAACAGCTTTTGACATCACAAGCATTGAAAAGCTAAGGGCCTTCAGGGATGAACACAGCACTAGGGCTTTCTATAGCTCAGTCGGTAGAGCACCGGTCTAGCAATCCAGAGGTCTCGGGTTCGAATCCCAGAGAAACTTGCTCTGACCTGGCTAACAAACTTAGACTTGACATTATAGAATGTGCATATATGTCATACGAAACAAACAACTCCTATAATTGATAAAAACTGTGATTATAGACGAGGCTTTACATGGAAGAATACAATATTTTCCATTTTCAATCATTCTTATTCCAGTATGCCAGTGTTAGTGTAGAGCCCTGTTAATGAAAACAAATGTACAGATTTGTAATTTAAGGTAATACTGCTGTAACAAACCATGTTGAATATATGAACTCTCATTTACTGTACATAATTACATCAGGTAGGTTTGTGTATAAACTATTCTATCCAGTGGCAAAGTGTGGTTGGGTTGATCGTGGTAAAGGGGGGGGGGGGGAGGGGCACACCTTATACATTTCTTATTTTTAAGCAGATTTTCCCCTTATGTTTTCTACTATTTTGGCCAATTAATTGGGGGGGGGGGCATGTGCCAACCCCTCCCAGCCCCCCCCCCCCCCCCCCCCATGTGCCTAAGCCACTCATGAGAACAGCCTATTAGAGCTCTACCCCAGTAAAGTACAGTTAAGTAGGGTATTAGGTGCTAGATAGAGTGAACATTTTATGAGCAAATTTTCTAATGGGGTGTTCTCGTCATGTGATCCATCGGATTTATAGGCAAGGAGAAAACTGATGTCATCTAAGAATATATTAAATTATTGAATGCATGCTCACTAATCTCTTCATTAAAAGTGTCTAGGCAAGAAACATCAGTCTGCCTTGTACATGTATAAAAAATAGGTTAGCACCCAAGACATTGAAACTGCCATGCATAATTTTGTTAACGGAAACTTTTTATAATAACTGGAATATATCACCGAACCAGATGAAATTATTTCATTATTAAACTTCCAGCACAGTGAGTTTACTGACAATTCAAAAACACATTTTTGCAATTTTTAAAAATAATACAAGTGTCACACTATTATTAGGGATTTAGTATGTTATTCATATTAATCTATATCGCAGCGTTTACAATAATGTACAAAATAACACTGCTGTAAATCTATGAAATAGTTTGACAGGAGAGATGACGTTGATAAAAAAATTATTTGATGCAAAATATGATGCTAAGTAGCCAATTTTCACTACAAGTGGGTACTTGGTTCAGACAAGATTCTGATGCTCTAGGGCTATTTGTTCAGTTACTATGCAGTAACAACTTTGTACATGTATAACAGTTAATATGATATTCTAACTATTTTGTCAATTATCGAAGAATACCATCAACACAAGAACAATTTATACTTCAAGGAAGAGGCGAAATAGAGCAGCAAAAATGCTTATAAGAAAACACTTTGTGAGTACAGATACGACATAATGAATGAAATTAGACCAAAACACACACATGTACATGTAATTGTTTCTTTCACCTGAATATCAGACTGCTATGAATCAACAAGCAAGGTCAAATCACATATGTGACCGGCTACTTGTCGGTAATTCGTGTTTTGAAGAAATGGGCATTTCAAGTTCTCATAATGTGTGTAAAAAACTAAGATTGTAAAATTGAAACAATCATATCTTCGCCAATTATTTACCAATTTGTTAGAACAAAGCATGAAATGAAAGTGATAAGGCCTTTCTAATGGTATACAAATCTACATTTTGATTTTTATCAACAAGTGCAGGGGTTTGCTATAGCCGGTCACATATTATAGTTGACTTTCATTACAAATTATGCCTTTGCCAGATTTTCTCATAAGCAGGTTAACCTTTGATTAAAAAGAACTAAGATTAACTCAACCTTCTGATGACCTTGGATCCAGTGAAAGAACTATGATAACACAACATTTTGTTTAAAAAGGGCTTCACAAGCAATAAACAACAAAGAAATAATGAGCTTTATGAAATGTATGACAACTCCAGCCCTTTGATCCAGTGAAATAACTTTGTTATAACCAAATCTTGTGTACAAAAAAAAAGTGTGCAAACAGTAAAGTACAAAGAAATTAAGAAGTTTTGGAAAAGATAAATCATTTTGTTATAATGAAAGGTTGTTGCTGTGTGCTTTATTATCTTGAATGACATTATAACACATAACTTATGCAAAATGGTAATTAAAAGGTGGAGACAGATTAAATATTGCAACTCAGACAATTTTAATTTTCAGACTTTACAAGAATGTTATCTTAAAGAAATAGATGATAGATGATTACAAGTGACTGTCCATGTGTCATAATAACAATTGTTACATTTATATTGTAAATGGTTTATGAAAAGAGATGAAGTGGGGGGAGGGGGGTGGGTGAGAGAGATTAGACATCGAGAGATTAAACATTGCACCTCAGAAAATCTTGATTTACAGGCATTACAAGAATGTGCTAGTAGTAAAGAAAGATTAAGCTAACAAGAGATTTACAATTAGTTACACAGAAAAACAAACTTTTAATACAGTTAAAACTGACTGAATTTTACACCAAGTTCGATCCTAGCGACGGGGCCTGGGCCCAGTAAATGCACAACTGCATAAATAATGTTAAGATTTTCCCACCACGTTTATATGCATCATCATAATATCCTAATACATTTTTTTTTCTATCATTCATATCATATTTCATAATTCTGTATCACTTTCTACATAATTCTAGGATTCCTATTATCATAAATCATTGAGTGAGAACCAGAAGGGCATTAAGCCATGTAGAAACCAAATGTAGCTTCTTTTTTTTTAATTAGATGAATATTCCCAAAATGAGACAGAATTCATATTCATGTTTGCAGTTTGAAAGCCATGTAAAAAACAAATGTAGCTTTTTTTTTTATAAGATGAATATTCCCAAAATGAGACAGAATTGTTATCTAAAAATTAAGCATCGCATAAAGGAGGTTCAGACATACAAGATATGGGGGGTGTTTCACAAACATCCTAAGTTGATCTTAGCACTAAGATGGTCTTAAATATTATGGAAAGCCATTAGTGTCTTGAAACAGTTTTATAAAAGTTATGTTGAAATGCATAAAATGTTGATTCAAAACATATATATTTTCTAATTATCAAAGAAATTTCATGAATTTTATGTGAAGATCATGAATCTCTTTGATATATGATTTGAATCAACATTTTATGCATTACAACATAACTTTTATAAAACTGTTTCAAGACACTAATGGCTTTCCATAATATTTAAGACCATCTTAGTGTTAAGATCAACTTAGGATCTTTGTGAAACACCCCCATGGTATGCGTAACTCAATTTAGCCAGAAATGACTTAACGCCCTTCTCACTCTCACCTGACGAAATCAGCTAATAAAAAACTTCAGTGGGGTATTGCATTTGACCAAACAAAGCTGCAGGGCCTACCACAAATGCGTCTCACGTATCTCACTGATGATCTGGCCAGCCTTTTGGAGAGCCTGCAAACGAAAATGGGAAAAAGAAGAACAAAAACAAGTGAACATATGAATGTATTGTGCTTTATAATGTGCTATACAAATGGAATTTATTACCATAATTATTAACATTAACAATCCCTAACATGGTGTATTTTGCTATTCACTGACATCGGTTCAAACAATTGATGCTCAGTGCATGTATGAGTCGCTACAAAAAAAAATGTATAAGCAGACACGTGGACTTACGATACCTGCACAAATAAACATTAAAGGGATCTAGTAACTTTGTTGACATGTGCAAAAAGTGAAGAGTGGTTGATACAATGTATATTGTTGTTATCTGAAATGTCCACTGGGTGTTGTGTGAAAATTTCAAGTTAAATAGACATTATATGGCCGAGTAATGAGCAAAAATGCAAAGTGATATGCACAAACTCATTGCACTCACTTTGTACACGGTTTTGACGGTCCGGTGGATAATTTAACATCTAAACATTTCAATCATAAATATCTTTTTAACGAAAGGTAAATTTGAAAAACCGAAACCAGTCCCATGCTTTTATTGTTAATACGAATACAACAAGGTATGAGGGAACCGCTATAATTCCAATTGGATTTTGAGGATTTGGACAATGTTACTAAATAAAGTCCCTTTAAAATATATGAAGGATACATATTTATTCATCAACTGTGTTTAATCAGTCCTGATTATTTACAGCTACTGTATGCCTCAGGGGATCAAACTCAGAATTAATTATGTCTAAAATTCCATCCATAACATTGCTTCTCTGTATGTATGCTACACAAAATATAAAGATACACATTTACACAAGGACTGATGATAATCTAATGCATGGATAAAGAAACAATAAATCAATCAAAATTTATTTCAAAATTAATCCTTCTACATACCATGAGAATTCCTGTGGGTCCTTTCTCCGTTGAGCCATGTACTCAGATTCATTGAGTAGGGTTTCCATTTCTTGTTGGTGGTAAAGCTAGCTCACCAACTCAATTAATCAATCTAAATCCAGTAATCCTAATACATGCCCCCAACATTTCCTGTGCATCCTTTCTCCCCTGGGCCATGTGTTCGGATTCGTTGAGTAGGGTGTTGATTTCCTTTTGGCGGTAAAGCTGACCGACTCACTCAGCAAGTTTCCATTCACATAATTATGAATTAATAACTCAAACCAAAACTGGATTTAATTAATCTTAATCTAGTAATCCTAATACATGTACATACCCCCAACATTTCCTGTGCGTCTTTTCTCCGCTGGGCCATGTGTTCGGATTCGTTGAGTAGGGTGTCGATTTCATGTTGGCGGTAAAGCTACCTCACTAACTCACTTCAGCAAGTCACATGGTTATACATTAATACAAATAGATTTTAATAAATCTTAACCAGTAATCCTAATACATACCCCCAGCATTTCCTGTGCGTCCTTTCTCCGCTGGGCCATGTGTTCAGATTCGTTGAGTAGGGTGTCTATTTCCTTCTGGCGGTACAGCTGACCGACGAGTTCACTCTGCATGTTGTCTCTGACGTGGTTGACCAGGAAGTGCATGATGGCCTTGGGAACACTGTCCTGAATGTTCTTTCGCACGATCAGGAAATAACTCTGGATCAGTCGCTCTGGAAAGAAAAGAGATGATCAGTAAATAATAATAATAATAATAATAATAATAATAATAGCTTGCATTTATACAGCGCTTAATACAGGGCTTCTAAGCGCAAGTATTATTATAAATACATTGTAATTTCTAAATAGCTGTGGTCTAGTTTAATCCTAGAAGTACTTTCGAACGATCAGGAAATAGATAAGCAGTTTTCAACAGTATTTTCTTCATGAAATAACTCTGGATCAGTCGCTCTGGAAATTAAGAAAATGGGATAAATGATGTCTAAATATCTATGTTAAAAATAAAACATTTCAAATATCTATGGTCAATTAACTGTAATGTGTTCTTTCGCACGATCAGAAAATAACTCTGTATCAGCTGCTCTGAAGCGTAAAGAAATGTGATAAATAATTTCAAAATATCTGTGGTCTAGATGCAGTTTTTATAAATATCTATGGTCCAATTTATTGGATGATTTTCGCACAATCTGGAAATAACTCTGGTTTAGTCAAAAAATTATGAAAATCTACGGTCAAGTTTGCTCTTAGAGGTTCTTGAGCATGAATAAGTGGGGCATGTGCACTTGTGCCCCTCCTCAATTTTAAAATGAATTTACTTTTTAGATACTCCTTAACATGAGCAGGGAATATCTGCTGATAAACACTCTGAATAGCAAAGAGATGCAATGTAATCAATACTCTCATAATTATCTGCAAATATATGGTAACGTTTACCCTAGGTTGTTCTCAAGCACGATTTGTAATAGTGGGGCAGGTGCACCCTGTGCCAACACCATGCAACGGATATCTTCAGCCGACTTTTTAACTATTATTTCTAAAACTTCAAAACAACAAACTCTAGCAATAAATGTAAGTAACTATCTTAGTACAAAGGTAGATACTTACTAATGACATCCACGTCTCTCTGCTCTCGGGATGACAACTTTCTTGATGCTGGCACATCAGGCTTGATAGGGAAATACAAAAATGAAATAATATTTTGATACACATCCGATACTCAATATGGTATGAAGCAGGTAAAGGGTTAAGATTTAGGAGTTCATTAACAAGTATAGTTTTGTAATCCGTTTAACTCTTTTCAACCAATTCAGGACTAGTCCCCATAATACTTGAGCCAGGGTCTACGTAGAATGTGTACTATACCCACAACAAATCTTGTTTGAGGGCTTGATATCAAATGTTGATATTAAATCTTCAGACTTACAATCAGGAAGCAAAGTCTTGCTTCTTGTGTTATGAATAGTTATAATGGAATGTCATTCATGGATGCATGTCATAACATATGGAGGAATTTAACTAGAGCTACGAAATGCACAGTAGTTTTGAACAGAGTTAGAAACTGTGATGAAACCTATTCAAATTCAGACTTACAACATCGGGAAGAAGATTGATGCCTGGCATTTTGAGCTCGATCTTGGGGCTGTTCAACTGTGGTGGGGTGCTCGTGGCCAACATGTTTTCTGCACTTGCAGACTTAAACCCAAAATACTTGGGCTGTGGTCTATGCAGAACGCATTATTCACAATGGTCTTGAAATGGGTTAAGACCTACATTATATAAAGCTATTAAAATTGAGACTTACCACATCAGGAAGCAGATTGATGCCTGGCCTCCTGGGCTCGATCTTGGGGCTGTTCATCTGGGATGAGGCGCTGGTGGCTGACAGGTTGTCTGCGCTGGCAGACTTGGGTGCGGACTGAGCGCCTCCCCTGATGAAGGATGGAACCCACGACCCACCCTGTTCTTGTCTGACCATGGCACCCTCGGGTGCAGACGTCTGGGTCACTGGCTATTATGATAGTGGAGAGAAATAAGCATTCTATAGTACCCTCTACTAGTCATATTTCAGAAGTAATTAAAAGTACATCTATTTCCTTTTACAAGTACTTAAATGTGTGTCATTTTCAAGATAATGATTTAAGTAAGTATTTTATTTACAATGCACCATGTAGTTGCTAACCTGCAGTACTAAATGTGTAGCTTCAACATTGTTAAAAATCAAGAGTATATTCCTTCTCTTTCAGTTTAGAAATGGCGCTCCATGGTTTTTTACATAAACCTCCTTTGTAAATGCATGCCTATAGCATTATTATTATCATCACAACAATAAACTAATCACTTTACCTCTGGCTGTCTTTCATTCCTCTCTCTGTGGTTTTCCAATGCTGCAACCACCTGTTTTTCCTCATCTCCCTCTCTTGTTTTGTTCGACAAGCTACTACTACTACAACTACTAATACTACTCGCTTCTACTACTATTACTTCTTCCATTACTGCTTAAACTTACAACTATCACTGTAACCAATGCCCATGAGCTGCTTGGAAGGAATGCTCCCCAGAGAGTGGTTTGCATTGTATCCCATGACCAGGTTAATAATAGTGTAAAGCGCTTAGAGATGATATGTGACCTTACACCACAAAACGACCGTTATGTCGCTGTGGTAATTTCTCTTTTATTAGCTAAAATAGTCCATTTTTGTTCAAAATTTGAGATTTAGGATTTTGGTATTTCCTGAATAGGCATATCTTAATCTAGCTTCTGTAACATTTTGAGCATCAGAAATCATATTTAAATATTATTTTGTCATCCAATAAATGTGATCTTATTACAGCGCTTGAATGGAAACTGATCTTTTAAATGGCCCGTTTCTCCCTTATTTTAAACATGATTCAGCCATATTCTAAATGTTTTGTGTCAATTTTGAAAGAGTTTGCTTAGTCCAAGTATGACGAATGATATACCATTTTAAAGGTAATGACTTCTATTTTAATGTTTTATGAAAAGCAGCAAAATCAGTTTTCACGACTTATTGGTCGTTTTGTGGTGTAAGGTCACATATTGTATCATATAAGGCGCTATATAAATCAAACCTAACATTATCATTAACATTTACACCTCCTCCATTGTATCCCCCCATTCTTTTGTTCTTGTTCACTCCAGCTTGTTGCTGGTCGCACTTTCCTCCTACCTGTGTATGTTTATAATTCTATGTTGAGTATAGTCAGTTGTCATTCGTTCGCCTGAAGAAGAATCTGCCAGATTCGATAGCTCGTGGCTCCATTGATTTACATTATCATTCACAGTATAAAAACATAATAAGTTCAACAATGATCATGATTTTACCTTTGGCTGTTTTTCAGTCTTCTCTCTGTGGTTTTCCAATGCTGCATCCGCCCTGTTTTTCCTCAACTCTCTCTCGTTTTGTTCGACAAGTATGTTAACAAGACTGGCATCTGCAAAGTCGGGATGCTTGGTGTTGATGTACGCTAGCTCGATGCCTACTATGTTTTCAACCTGGAATAAATAAACAAACAAATACAATTAATTGATTGTTGGTATCTTATAGCGAATAAATAGAGTGAAACCTCATTATACTGACTAGCAATTACTAAGTCCAGGTGCTTGGTGTTGATGTACGCTAGCTCAATGCCTACTATGTTTACAACCTGGATTAATGAACAAACAAAACAAATTAAAAAGAATGGAAACTCATCACACCAACAAACAATTGCAAATTATGAGTGCTTGGCGTTGATGTATTCTACCTCAATACCTACTATATTTCAAGGTTGGTCATGAAATCGAGCAAACAAATGAACAAACAAAAATACTTAAGTTACTTATTGTTGGTATCTACAAAGCATGTAAATATTACCAGAATCGAAACATCTCCAACAAGCTAAGAGACAACTTCTCATCAGTTATAAAGTTCAATACATATGATGCTTTAAACCAGGACAGAAACAGAAAATAACAACTAATTAAACAATACAATTATGGATCTTAATGTAATCCCATCATAAAGTTTAAGTGCCATTGTATGGAAATATTTAAAGGTGTTCTAGTTAGAGCAAAATATTACATACTAGGTCATACAGTCAGACCTGTCTTAGCGACTACCTGTCTAAAGAAGCCAACCTGCCTTAAGTGGCCACCAAAAGCATTCCTCTGCAGAGAAAAACAATGTCATGGAACCTGTTTATAAAGGTCAGCTGTCTACAGTTGCCACTTTCCATTTTTCCCGTAGGTGGTCATTATACACAGGTTTGATTGTATGTGCGCAATACTACTGTGACACTTGTGTGCCGCAGTGCGCGATGATGCGTTGCATCTCATCATCAGCATTATTATTATTATTGTTATGATATTATCTGTATCTAAGACATACCATGGAATTAGTGTGCGGTAATCTCTTCCTAAGCAAAGAGGTAACGACTTCGACAACACGGTCGTGTAGGCGTGGGAAGCGGAGCAGTTCCTGAGTGCCGCAGTGCGTGATGATTCGCTGCATCTCTTCGTGAACGAGCTCGATGCATCGCATGCTGGGCTCCTCCAAGCGACGGATCTGTCTCTTCACTAGGAGCTCAAACGACACCTCGGGGACAAACAGGGCTGGTCTTGGTCCCTTTGTGGAAAATGAAGAAAATAAAAGTAGATAATGTAAACAAATATTACTAATAAATGGTTAGCTACATTGGCTCCCCAAGATACTTTCAGGTAGCAAGTTGATGATAATTTGTCAACTGGTCATCAAAAACTTTTTTGTGCATATCTAATGAGCCTTGTGACCTCTGACCTTTGACTTCATGACCCCAAAATCTTATCAGATAATTGTCACCCAGATGTGTACACCAAATACCAATTTTGAATTGATCCATCAACCAGTTCGCGAGAATGGTAACGTAATGGACATGTACGTACAGCAGACAGATGGACAATCTAAACATAATTCCTCTGGCCACTTTGTTGGCGGAGGTATAGACCAATCCGGTTTCAAGTGTACGTCTGCCACTGGGGTGCTTCAAGCATGTCTAGCATGCTGAACAAAATGCACTGATTGTTTAGGAGACAATAATACATCTGACATGTTGCACAACGGTTAAAACCTATCCAATTTACCCTTTTGTTGTACTCTTGGAAGCCCCCCAGTTATGGCCCTAGACTTGAAATCAGATTCGTCTATAACAAAAGGTAACCCTACACAACAGGGTATTACTCACGGTTGCATTGCGAATGGCTGTAAGAATATCTATGGT
Source organism: Echinarachnius parma (assembly GCA_037951105.1). NCBI lineage: Eukaryota > Metazoa > Echinodermata > Echinoidea > Clypeasteroida > Echinarachniidae > Echinarachnius > Echinarachnius parma. Next base: position 14,918 of record JBAMJV010005834.1, read on the forward strand.
CCTGAGCCCTCCCAGGGGGTCGATTCCATCCAGGGTTCTACCAAACGTCTCATGGAAGATGTAGCATATCCTGGCTCCTCCACATCTACATTGCACAGCGGAAGTAAAAAAAGACAAATTAATATTGCATTAATAATACATGTATAGAGTACCAAATTGTGATGCTGTCGCTCTGATTTGCCATGGGTAATGGTCCTAAACAATGACAGACAAGCCACAAATTTTGTCATCTAGCAGTTGCTAAGAAGACTATTGTCTAGCTCTTACCCACTATCAAAATTGTTTAGAACCATTACCATTTTATAACAAAAGAATCTCTACTTTGGTATTCAACATATTTCCTTCTTTATTTTGAACTTTCGAACCTTGCAGGATTTTTATCAATTGTAAATGATAACACAATTAATCAAAGAACTATATAACGTACATAATACAAGCATACTACTTTGTATTCTACTTCTAAACAACTAAACTCACAGTTCTGCAGTCTCAATGTTCTTGGAGGTTCCCTCGATGGTGGCGCAGTACTCGGCAGCAAATTTGGTGATAATCTGCAGTAAAGTCTGGCTCTTGTCATCTACCGGCTCTCCAAAGGACGTCATAAGCTGCTGATATTGCGACGTCATTACGTTGACTCTCGTCTTGAGTTCTGGCAGGCAGTCACGTATGTGGTGCATCAGTAACTAGTGGAGAATATCAATTAAATTAGATTATATCAGGTATTAAATGCTGTAATTTCTATGAAAGGGTAGCATTTGTCATCTACCGGTTCTCTGAAAGACGCCAAAAGCTGTTGAAATTGCGACGTCATTACGTTCACCCCGTGTTTTGAGTCACGTATGTGGTGCATCAGTAACTAGGGGAGAAATTTCAATAAAAATTTGATTATATCAGATATCAAATGCTGTTAAATTCAGTAAACTTAATAAAAGTTTGGCATTTGTCATCTACCCATTCTCCAAAAGATGCCAAAAGTAAAGCGTAAAGTATGATGGTACTCACCCTATTGAGGGTCCTGGAAAGATAAGCTGTACCATTGCGAGTGGCGAGGGCCGGGTACTTGCGCTGGAGGAAAGCTGCTTCATCCTTAACTGCATCACCGATAACCTATTGAAGGGGAAAAAGGAAAAGTGATTTATCTTAAATACAAAGATTATGATCACATGCAGCTAATAACACTATTAACTTCAATGGTTTTTTCCTGAAAATATTAAGGAAAATAGCAGACAAAAAATAATGCACATTATCTAACCTATTTGCCAAGATACAAGTTTACTACCTTCAAACCTTAAAAGTTTATTAAAAGGTCTTTTAGAGACAATCACAAAAAGGGGTCTCAAATTGAGTCTCAATTCAACATTATTCTCTATTCTATTCAACATACTTATTACATTTACTTCATACTATCTTATTACTGATGTCCATCTGACTTAAATTGTACACTCCAAAAGATGCCTAAATTAACAGGAATTACTTTGCCCATAGCAAGCATCAAATCTTCACGATGGAAGTCCCCTTTAATAATAATTATTAAGGCACTTAACTCTTTGAGCGCTTTGTCACAAACAGCGGCCCGCTTTGTTCGACTCTAGTCACAGACAACGATGCGTGCGGCGAGTGCGGGCGCATACAATATACGATGCGTGGGGCGCGCACGCACGTGCACGCCTAAAATAATCTGCCGACGGGGGGTTCTACTGCACAGCGCACAAAGTGTTAATGTAGCAGACCCTTTTGTAAAGAAAGTTACTTTTTACCTTCTTATTATTGATGTCCATCTGACTTCTATTGACCACTCCGATGATGCCCAGTTTAGCAGGAATTACTTTGCCCATTGCAAACACCGAATCTCTAGGGTGGAATTCCCCTTTAATAATCTTACTTCTGATGCATTACTAAGATACTTAAAGGGACTTAGTAACATTGTCCAAATCCTCAAAATAAAATTTTAATTCTAGCGGTTCCCTTATACCTTGTTGTATTCGTATTAACAATAAAATCATGGGACAGGTTTCGGTTTTTCAAATTTCCCTTTCGTTACAAAGATATGTATGATTGAAGTATTCAGATAAGAAAAACTCCGGGCGAGTTTTTCTTCCGTGTACAAAGTGAGTGCAGTGAGTTACTGAATATCACTTTGCATTTTCGCTCATTACTTGGCCATACAATGTCCATTTGACTTGAAATTTTCACACAATACCCTGTGGACATATGAGATAACAACAATATACATTGCATCAACCATTCATCACTTTTTTGCACATGTCAACAAAGTTACTAGATCCCTTTAATGTAGCAGACCCTTTTGTAAGGAAAGTTTCTTTTTACCTTCTTATTGTTGATGTCCATCTGACTTCTATTGACCACTCCGATGATGCCCAGTTTAACAGGAATTACTGCAAGGAAACAAGGTAACAACAATCAGTCTTGAAATCTGTGTTTTATGTACCGGTAATAATTACTCAAATACTTCTAATTATGTAATGCCACATCTGTGGATAGCTGAAGGCACAACATTTCAATAAATACAGATCATATTGAAACAAAATTTTGAATTGAGCAACAGAAGGAAATAACAACAATATACATTTTAAGGTATACTTGGTTCTTTCAACAACAAAAAAACGTTTGTGAAGCTTTCGGTTGTTTTTTAATTTGTGTGAAACTACATAATACTAAGGACTTCTAAATAAGAATGCTTCTCTCCAAGTGCTTGCATACTTATTAACCCATTCTCTTTGAGATTATGAAATCTCCAAAGACTTTGTACAAAACCCACTCGGTTCCCATAGTCAATGGGTTAAATTTTATTTTCAGAAATTACAGGTGCTCAAGAACTCTGAAATCTACCAGTAACTGGTATAAACGGTGAGATCTAGGCCAGCTCTTCACATCCATCATAAAAAATTGCTCTTATTTCTTTATTTTCGCAGATATTATCTAAAGCTTTCTCAAATGATTAGTTGATACTTATTCATCAGATTATTATTTCACACAAAAGTATGAAGAAGTAAATCACACTGGTGTATTAAAGTAGTTCTGCATAAAATAAAAATGTACCTAGTTTTGTTACATACGAAAATCGCAGTGCTGTTCGAATCAGTATTTTGTGACACAAAGTCAAACTTACCCCGACCACACAAGACATCCACAGCATCTGTTCCAGCATCCATCAAGTCCAGCTTGGTGATGACCGCCAAGGTTCTCCTGCCTGAAATTACAAAATAAATAAATGTTGAGCAGTTGGAGGAGGTAAGGAGGGGGCTGAAGTCCCCAGAGAGTTTTGAAAACTCATACTGCTTTTGTCCTCACCAACCCACATTAGTGCACTTCTATTGTTCCTGTTCACTCTTGCTTGCTCCTGTATCACCCTGTCCTCCTCTGGAAGTCCCCTCTTTTGTTCTTGTTCACCCTAGCCTGTACCTGTCCCCATATTTTCTACCGGTTTTATGTATTTAGCTTCATGTTTTAGTAAAGTACTTGTCAGTTCAACCCAAGACGAAGGATCTGCCAGATTTGAAAGCTCGGCTATACACTATGACACTATGACTCATTTATTACACTTGCCTTTATATCAGATAAGCAGTTTTTTTTACATTTAGTTTTGAAAACAGTAATATTGCAGTTTGGGGACTTGACTGCAAGAATAATTGAGTAGAGTTACCAATTTTACTTTGTAAGCATCATCTCTCTGGTTTTAGATTTACTTGCTTTAAAGAAATGGGAATCGTTCAAAGGAATTTTTCAGGAGATTGTTCCACCTGGGACAACTTCCTTTGAGATTTTGAGTGATTCTAATATTTTCTATTGAAGTTCTGACTATGAGGATGATGTTTAAAAGTTGCCAATAAGTATAATCTCTTTGGTTTTAGATGATTTACTCGACGTAAAGAAAGATCTTAACATCTGGATCGACTTCTAAGGAGAGTTTGAGTGATCCTGAAGTGCTCAATGCTGAGGTTACTGCCAAGATGATTGAGTTTGTACTCGATGTACTTGAGCCAATACTTGTTGTAAAGGCTTTTTGGTTGTTAGTAATTTTCACAACTAACTCACAAATATGCTTGAAAAAAGGTTCCAAGAAAAAAAAACCTTCAGGAGATCATACCATCAGGGTCGACTTCCTTAGATAGTTTGAGTGATTCTGAGGTGGCCATGTCTGTGTTTGCGGAGGTGACTGCCAAGATGACCGAGTTAGGGTTGCCGATGTACTTGAGCACCATCTCCCTGATCTGGATCTCAATGTCCTCAGGCTGGTCGCCCACTGCGACCTTGGAAAGTTAAAATGAGCATGATAATGATAATAATGCAAGCCTCCAATTGGGCAAGCAAACAAGACTATTTATGAAATTGTACTTGCCCAACATCAATTTTTACTTGCCCCAGGCAAACAGGCAAGTGCTAGTTTCGAGCCCTGAATATTGATATCAAAAATGATGGTAATGGTAATCTATTATATTAATACGGTAAGCTTCAACCCCCCAAAATGGTTCCCACTCGAGATATCCTCACCCCGAGGAATCGGCGACTTCCCGACCGTCGCGATCGAAGGATATACGTTTTGTGGAGGACAATAAGGCATTCCCGAGTCGCTCCCGCCCCGTGGTCGTCGTCCAGATCGAAGAAAAGGGAAAGTCAGCAATGTCAATTGCCCGTTTAAGACGCCGAGCATTGACTAACGATTTATCGCCGTAAAAGTATTTGTAAGAATATAAATTGGAGTAGATAAAACAAATAATATATCGAGAAACTACTTTAGATATAACACGTTGCGAAACTACCCAGGTTTTGATAAATATCATATTTATATTACGCGGATGGTATGGTAATGATTGGAGCCACGGGGGGGGGGGGGGGGGGGGGGGGGGGGGAGCGGCGAAGCTACTTTATTAGCAAGAACACGAACATATATTATTGTATCTATTTTAATACAAGCGGAACAAATTATGGATCATAATGAAATGGGGGGATAACTGAATAACTTTGCGTGGATACTAAACCATCATGATTTTGTTATACATTGGTCGGATGTATCGTTGGACGGGGCCCCGACGGGTTGTGGGGTGGGATTGAATCGCCCGAGTCTATTTTGTCTTACTATTTAAATGATGACTGTGGATATTTAGTAAAGTTTAAAGTGTTGTTATGTCATCATCGTCTTTCTCTTTCAAAAACCCGCGGGATTTCGCGGGTACAGCTAGTGTTATTGATTATTACAATAAAGAATAATGGTACAAATGATAAGAATCATATTACATTTTCTATAAGAATTATCGTCATCTTAGTAACAACTGTTTGTTCATTCATGTCTCCACCAAATTTAACAGTAACAATCAAGACTCAATTTGGACAAAAGAATTCTGCTTCAAGTCCATGAATTTCATATATCAAATATTAAATTGCAGCTCGGCCAATGTAATAGATATTTGCAATGTATTTACCTTCGTCAGACCAGGCAGATCAACCAGGGTGAGGTTGAGGACTTTAGGTGAGTAGATCCTCAGATGAATGGCATCATGACAATGCCCTGCGGACAGAAAGAAAAGAAAATTGTTGCTGTAAATTGCATCTAAATATCAGTGTATACTCACACGATGAACAAATCCCTGTGGAGAAAAAAATTAGAAAATTGTTCTGTAAATTACACTGTTCTGTAAATTGAACAATTCCTTTTGGACAGAAAGAAAAGAAAATTCAATATCAATATACAATCAAACCTGTGTATAGTGGCCAATGTAGTATTAGTCAGGTGACCACTATACAAAGGTTCCATAACAATGTTTTTTCCCAGCAGGGATCATTATTGATGGCCACTATAGGCAGGTTTGCTGCTTTAGTGAGGTGACCACTAAGACAGATTTGACTATATTACACTTAAACACAACAATCAGTTACATTACGAAGAACAAGCCAATACAACTCTTAACCCCTTGACTACGGGAACCGGGTGGGTTGTGTACAAAGTCTATGGAGGTTTCAGAAACTCGTAGGGAACAGGTTAAAAGCTGATTTACGGGTGGTTGACTTACCTCCCAAATTGCCATGGAAAATAATTTGAAATTCCACATTGTTTTCTTTTCTTCAAATCTTGCATTCAGTTTTGTACAGAAATGTTCAATAAATTGAAAGAGGACCTTAAATTTCAAACAAAGTTGGCATTTATGAATAGGCATACAATTAATGTGTTGATTTTTTAGGCATTACTTATACAGCAAATTAGCAGTTTAATATTTTAAAATTAATATTGCTATTTTTAAAAGGACTCCCATCATGAAACCTCTGTAAAAGACTTTGTTATTGTATTAATTGAGTTTTAAAGTTCATATTTTGGAGTTCAGAGACATTAAAGGGACTTTAGTAACATTGTCAAATCATCAAAATAAAATTTTAATTCTAGCGGTTCCCTCATACCTTGTTGTATTCGTATTACCAATAAAATCATGGGACAGGTTTCGGTTTTTCAAATTTCCCTTTCCCTTTCGTTACAAAGATATGTACGATCGAAGTATTCAGATAAGAAAAACTCTGGGGTACTGTGTACAAAGTGAGTGCAGTGAGTTAGTGACTATCACTTTGCATTTTTGCTCATTACTTGGCCATGCAATGTTCATTTGACTTGAAATTTTCACACAATACCCTGTGGACATATGAGATAACAACAATATACATTGCATCAACCCTTCATCACTTTTTGCACATGTCAACAAAGTTACTAGATCCCTTTAAAGGGATTTGGACAATGTTACTAAGTCCCTTAAAAATTTAAATTTGTGTAATCTGTTTCTTTGAACTCTTTCATTTTTTGTAATTTTTTTTGTAGATGTGTTGTTGATAATTCAGGTTATCAGGTTTTATTTTTTATTTTTTTAGTTGTGTTGTTGATAATTCCGGTTATCAGATATGTGTACCTTTCAAGCTAAACATCGGAGATTATTTGATTTGGGTAATTTAAAAATGATTCCATCTATCTCACAACTGCTTTAGTTCCTGAATACCTTGTTCGTCCCTGCCATGCGATCCGTTTCATTTGTAATCTCTGTGCGGATCTCTTCAAAGTCGGTGTAAATCTTGTTCTTTGTGTGGAGAAACTTGCCCCATTCATCTGCGGTGATTTCTTCTACAAAATAAAACAAAACAGACCAATATTTATAGTAATTAGTCACATGCTTAAATATAATCATCACTAATCATCATTAATATGCCATTCAACATCATAAGCTGACGTCATTATTGTAAAAAAAAGGTTGAAGTAATTTAGAAAATAACAAACATCATAAAAGTATGTATTCCAATAAGCACAACAAATTTATAAAACGGTTATAACCATTATCTTTTAAAAAGTCTTGTAAGTAAATTTGGTAATTTATAAAATGGTTATAACCATGCTCTTTTTAAAAAGTCTTGTAAGTTACTATGGTAAAACTAGAAAACTCATACATGAACCAAGGGTATAAAATATTCCAGTATACTTGCCAAAATGATAAAGTATGTAAGTCTCTGTACAGAGTCACAAAGATTCTAAGTAGGACTTAAAATTATGGAAAGCCATTATTTGCTATGTAAAATGTATAATGTATTGTTTTTAAATACAATTCATTAAATGTTGTTTAAAAACATTTACTATTTTCTATTATCAAGGTGATTTATTATTCTCGATATAATATTCATAAAAAGTCTCAAATATGTGCATGTTTTGCTCTTGAATTTGTTTTTATTCAAAGGCTACAAATGGCTTTCCATAACTTTAAGTCCAACCTAACTTGGAATCTTTATGAAACACCGCAGGAATGTGAATGTGGATAGTAATAAGACTCTTGATACAAACTGAGTATACAGGTTACATAGTATACTTTCAGAAATTCAGAAATGATATTAATCTCCCTCATCAAACATAAACTATATACTTCTTCCAGGATGCGAGCAGAAACTGAAAATGAATGCAGCATTGCCAAATCCTTGTGCGGCATTCAAAAGAGAGATATTGTTGAAACTGGTTAAATAATAAAAGAAGGGGACACCTGATAATTAAAATAAGAGAAAGTAAATACACCGAAAATATATATCAGAAAAACAGAACTTGTCAGGACTCTAAAAATCTATTGAAACCAGGGAAAAGATTTGTATGTATTTTTAGTGGGCTAATATTCAACCTTGCCTGCTTGAAAATAATACTCTAAAATTTGTTTAATTGAACTCTATGCAAATTTATGGGGGCTCTTTTATGAATTTCAGTGCTCTTTTGGGCATTTCGTGGGCAAATTTGCCCTGTGCCCATGGCATGTGTATTGATTTCACTGATTTAAACCAATACTTCTCTCTAAATATGATGGGTAGGTCTGCTACAAAGTTAGGGTTCCAAAATGTTTTTGTCGCATCAATTTTATAAATGATATTTCTAGGGTAATTTCATACTATTTTACAATTCAAATACATGCAACCTCCTGATAAATGCTGAATAAGACAAAGTTCAATAAATAATGCATGCTGAAACAATCTCATTTGTACCATTGCATTAAAAACAATTAAAGTTGTCATGTATTTGACTCATTGTAAAAGAATCAACTGGAAGGGGGGGGGGGGGGGTTAGGGTTAGGGTTAGGGTTAGGGGGGAGGGGACACCATTCCTGTAGCTACATGCAGCACATGCGGGAGACTTGGCCACTGTCACGTATGTAGATCATACAATTTTTAAAATAAATTGTCAAATCACGGGGCGGGCAGACTGGGGGCGGGGGGAGTGGAGAGGGTCACATGCCCCCTGTAGCTACACCACTGTTAGCTTTGATAATGTTGACTAAGTACATGCAGCACGTGCAGGAGACTTGGCCACTGTCACGTACGTTGATACAAATTTTCACCGGGGGGGGGGGGGGGGGTCACATGCCCCCTGTGTAGCTACACCACTGTTAGCTTTGATAATGTTGACTATGTACATGCAGCACGTGCAGGAGGCTTGGCCACCGTCACGTTACTCACCATCATTGCCTCTTCCTGTCATTCAGGGCAGGGCAAGGGGACAGACAGAGAGGGAGAGTGAGAGTTGGAGAGGGTACAGGGTCATACAACAACAGTTACCCATCACAAACAAGGTTGTTTTTAAGTCAGGGCTCAACACTAGCACTTGCCTGCTTGCCCAGGGTTAATTAGAAATTAATGTTGGGCAAGTACAATTTTATTAAGTACAATTTTGTAAATGGACTAGGTTGCTTGCCCGATCGGGCAAACATATGTATCTTTAACTACAAGAATAGAATCTTACTTTCCTTACATGAAAATCTCATCTAGAAGTAAATGGGCAAGTAAATTGTCTGTTTGGACGACTCAAATTTAAACATTTATGATTTTACTTGACCAGACAGGCCAGTAGAGAAAAAAGTTAGTGTGGAGGCTTGCCTAAGTCATCTAGTTGTCTTCCCAAAACATGATAAGGGAATTGCATATGAAAGCTTTGGTACTTGATTACTATAATTGCATTCATATTCACACTGCTAGCAATTCAACAAATGATGCGGGAGTGGTCATTTATAAAACAGTTCAGTAAAAAATGCAGCTGCAAGGAGAAAGACCATTACAATTCTTAATGTTGTACATATGTGCACATGAAGCATGCTGGATATAGTGGGTTGGTTTTATAGTTTTTAAAATATCAACCTCAAACTAATGCTGTTATCCGATCCGGGAACGATCCGATTTCCCGGCGATAATCGCTTCCGAGCCGGATCCGAGACGGATCCGGGAAATACATTTTCTCGGTAGAAAATATCGGAAGATTTTGCCGACCCATTTTCTCCAGTAATAATTGAAAATGTGTATGTTTGACAGCCCATTAAGTAGTGTAATTTAAATAAAAAATGGGGGGATCAATATTGTTTACTTTATAACTGAGTGGTTATTTTGGAGAAATTCTTGGTTCGTTACTTCGTTTTGCAGTCGAAAATTGAACAGGATATATCGATATATATCGATATATTCAGCGCAGTTTTTCATTGTTTTGGGGGTAATTTTTGTATTCTGTTCAGCTTTCAAATGCCATGTTATCATGTAAGTAGACTACCCAAATTGTGTTGATCACAAAAAGGCTAATTTATAACCACCATCGTACAAATTTACATGTGATGTTTCCCCGTGACTGGCGGGCTGAGTTTTTGTGAATGTGTGGCGCGATGCTGAACAAACGATCGATTTCTAGGCACAATTCACCTTCGGAAAAATACTTTTCTTGCGAAACTTAGTTAATTCTGAATAGTCTGTAACTATTTTTCTGTAAAGATTGATATGTACATGCCTCAAAGCGTCAACATTGTTAATATTTTTGGCATATAAAACAAGAAAGATAAGTCTACAACGCTGCATTTTTTTCAGAGCAAATTGCAATATTATTTTTTTCCGAGATCCGATCCGATCCGAGAATACCGTTAGCGATTTTGAATTCTACCGATCCGAAAACGATCCGGGATTTTTTCTTTACCTAACAGCATTACCTCAAACCACAAATTTGTGAGCTTTTTTATTATAACATGGGATAATATTTTCTTCTTCACTACGTATGGAACCTTTAACTCTCAAAACCTTGCAGAGTTACTCTCCAAAAAGCATTTAAACGCTGTCCTGGAGAGGGCTGTGCTGTGTTGCATGCTGGTGGTGATGTGACGGTGGTGGTTTTCCGTGCACATCACAAATAGTTATTTGCTTGCATTAAAGACCCCAAAAAGGGGAGTTAATTCCTAATCATAGACTTTACCTTCTCCATCCCCGCTTGCTCCTCGTTTATCCTGAGGGTCCACATGGACCATCTGCAAGACCAGGGGCCTCCTGGTCACTATTCCACTTCCTGTCACACAAAATAAAGGAAAAAGACAGATTATATATTACAAAGGTAAAACATCATCCAACAAAAAAATATGCATTAAAAGTGAAATTGTTTTCATAATATTTTTTGAAGGGATATTGACTTGTGCGATAAATGTTTGTTTGTCCAAAGGGTCCACATGGATCATATGCAGGACCCCAGGGGCCTCCTGGTCACTATTCCACTTCCTGGGTCACAAAGGAAAAGGAAAGAATATACATGTACCATTACAAGGTAAAACATCATCTAACAGAAAATATGAATTGTAATCGTGATATTCTTTAAAGGGATAGTTGAGTTTTGGTATAGAGGGCGCTACACAAAATATATTGTTTGTGAGATAATGAAAAACGGAGTGTCAAATTTGAAAGAGCATCTAACATTTTAATGACAGAATAAACTTTATTTGATCAAAATCGGTTCAGAAATGGCTGAAATATCCATAAACATAACCATTTGTAATTAGTGTGGGGCCCCACATTTATTCAATAAATTTGAACCAGCCGTTTAAAAAAATTAAAAAATTGCTTCCTCTTTTCAAAAATTTACAAAAGAGGTTTTTAAATAGTCGTTGAATAAATCTCTTTTTCTAATCACTATTTCAACAAAATATCACATGCACAATATTTTATTTTAAATGGTTGTTAAAACCAATGAGTTTTTAGAGAGCGCCCTATTGAGTTTTAAAGGCTCTTTTTGAATGATAACAGGCTTTTTACAAGTCATTTGTAATGTTTCATTCATTTTGAGCATGGTGGAGTTATAACTGTTAGTTTGTAATGTAAGTATGCAGGTTTCGGTAACTAAAATTCAGTTTGACCAAAACTGTACTCTCTTTACCAAAACTCAACTATCCCTTTAACAGTGCTCATCAAACATATTTAAAGAGGTATTATAAATCATTCCAATTTGAGTTCATATTTTAACATCAAAAAGCTGACATATAAATGATAACAAATTAGTGTTTACGAATAACTGTTCAAAAAAAAAAAGTAAAAAAAAAAGCATTTTGGGGGAATTCCCAAAATCGATGTTTTAGAAAAAGGAAAGGTCACGGTAATTTGTGTGACGTCATAACAAGGAACACATTGGCTGGGTATGGACAGGGGCATACAGGGGTCACTTGTCAGAGGGGGCAATTTCCCGGTTTTGAGGCATATTTGCAGACACCATTTTCATAATTCCTTTTGATTATTTGTCTCCACAAATACAACAAATATCATTGCCAAATAAAGGCGCATCCTCACTCTTAAATCGCTTCGAGGAGACGATGAAATCTCCGATATGATTTTAGAATATACCCACTCAGCCCTCGCCCGGGCGGCCGCCCGCGCGCGGGCGCAGCCGCCAGCACAGGCAGCTGAGCTGGACTGCTGCTCCGGCACTCCGCAGCGGCTTCATCGATCGAATCTTATAAACCGGTCTGCAAAAATGCAGTGTTTCGCGCTCAAATTCATCTTTTTATACGGTAATAAAATGACAAGTATCGATACTTTGCTGGATTTATGAAACAATATTTACGGAAATATAGTTACACAATATTCAGTATTACCTCAGTTTTTAGCAAAATATGACTTTTCCTGAAGTAAAACCGAGTAAAACATTCAAAACAAATCAAGCGCTTGTTAGTTGTTACGCGAGCTGCGATTGAACATAGCCGAAAATCAGATCGTTTGTGATCGTTGCCAATTTCTGGGCTGCGATATCATATAACGTGTAGTGTAGTCTACGCCGGCCCGTTTGCAAATTGGCAACAAACCTGCGCTAGGTTCAGTTCACCTGGTCCGAGCGAGTTAGGAAATTAACAGGAGATTATCAGCTTTTTTTTGCCGTTTTTGCAGGTAATTGTTCTCGTATTTGTTTTAAAAGCCTTGCAAACATGTAAGTAAAATAAGAGAAAGTCTAGAATAGGTGCGATCGTGATAATCTTGCATTTTCGTTCCTTTTCGGCACTTTTTAAGAGTGCAACTTACAAACGGCTTGGCGCGCTAGCTAGCTACCTCTCTCGCAGCGCGGGGCCTGCCGAAACTCTGGCAGACCTTCTAGTGCGTGTTCCGTAGGGTTTTTTTTTTTCGATGCACATGTTCAATTTGCGTTGATCAATTTGTCAAACAAGTCGATAATTTCGCTAAAAATAACCACTCATACGGTAAAATATGTACTTTTACACAAACATTGGGCAATTTTGTGGATTTTTTAACGGTATTTTAGGCTCAGGCGCGCGAATATTATTATGACCTCGCTTGCGCTAGTTGTGCTGACTCCTGGTTATGACGTCACGGGGTCATATGCATATCATTATCATGATTAGATCGGTTTACGTTTTTTGGTGACGAAGCGCTCTCAAACTGCTATGTTTGTCATGTTATTTCATCATCACTACAGATACATAATGGAATAGGAATGTTTTATACTAGAGAGTAAGAGTTTATCTTTCGAAAAATTGAAACAGTTTAACATTTCATTAATGTTTATAATACCTCTTTAACAAAATCTTTTTAAAATCTTTAACTGTCTTTCAAAATGCATTAGACAAGTGCGTTTTGAGAGATGGTTAAAAAGATAATTAAAAATATTCACTAGTTATCTTTGTTTTTCTTCTGCATTTTCTGGGTAAAATATTTTCATTGTATAATGGTATATATTTGCCATTGTACATGTATACTAATAGAAGACTTGTCATACTGCAGTGTGTATGCTAACGCAATAACACTCTTTACTTAAAATCACAATATTTTGAACATAATAATGACAGTACCTGCACTATTTTCAAGTACCCTGGTAATTGCATTGTCACACAGATACTTTGAATGCACTTCCAAATTATGTGTATCAAGCATCCTACATATATTGTAATTGTCTGTGCACATTAGGCATCTATCATGTGTAGACCTACACAATATCATTGACATACAAATTTTTATTTTTTTATTTTTAGTAGAAATGTTTGAGTGTGGAGAGAGGGCTCTACAAATGTGAACTACAAAAGGAAACAAAATGTTTATTTTCTATTAATTAATTTATTTTTCAAGTTATTTTTATTTATTTATTTAAAAATGTATTATTATTATTATTTTTATTTTATTTTATTTTTTTTTTGGGGGGGGGGGGGGCTATACTTCAATCTGACCTGTATCAAAATAGCTATCTAAAAATTATTTTATGTTGAACTCTATGAGAATTTGAGAAATAACAAGAGCTTTTATCATTTTTGTGGGGGGGGGGGGCTCTTTATGGAATGTGGAGTGTAGTGTGTGAGACTTAACTTCTATATTCTGATGAAAGAAAATACTTAGAGTTGCACTTAGCCCCTTGCAAGCATAAACAAATTGTGTCAAAAAGATGTCCCCAATAAACCTTCAAGTTACTGCAATACAATTGTAGGGTTTTACGTGTACTAGTGAGTGAGATAGATTGCACGTGTAGATCATAACTTCTCAGAATGAAAGGCAATACATGCCAGTGTTTACTTCACCTACACAAACTGTGTCGATAAGGTACCTCAATCAACTTTCTCACATTACCAAAGGCATGCTTGCGTACATGTGCATTACAGCTGATGTGGTACCATACATTGTGTAGCATTAGCAGGTATAATCTTACTCTGCACATGGCAGACAAGGGGCGTTCTACTTTTCAAGCCTGCATGCTGCCCCCCCCCCCCCCCCAAAAAAAAATAAAATAAAATAAAATAAAATAATAATAATAATAATAATAATAATAAATAAATAAATAAATAAATAATCAAAATAAATTATGATAATAATAATAATAATAATAAATTAAATCAATTAAAAAATGCACATGTACATGTACATGTAGCTCTGTGGAACTTGTTTAACATTGAACCGTAAGAGAATTTACAGCCCCAGTCTCGTTAATGATTTGCATCGGCTCATTTTTTAATCTAGAAAGCAATGTAGCCTAAATCCCTCTTGTACATATTTTCTCACTGGTTTCTACTTTTTATCATATTACAAATACATTTGCACTTTGCAGAGCCCTTGCCCTTATAGCAAAGCACAGCTTCTAACTCTCACTTGTGAACTTCACAACATTTGTTTCTCATGTTTGTTTTAAAGGGAACCACCAGGCAAAGAACAACACATTATTATATGTTTTGTTACCGTTTTGTGATATCAAATAGATACCCAACATTTTGCAAAGGGCTGTGTAATTCATAAACAAAGCAATTAATTTCCACCACTTACGGAACAACTGCTATTTCCTGGTTCCATACGGGCCAACCATTTGCGAGTGCGCCAATGCTATTCACGCGCACGTTTGTAAACAATAGATTCCCGGGCGATTCGTTCGCTCTGCACATGTTGCAATTCACCGCACACATAGCAGTCTGCATAATTCAGACCGCATGAACGCATGATTTAGAATGGTGATGCGTTTCCAATTTTTTTTTTCTTTTCTGGAAACATATTTTTGTGAACTTGTTGATGGAATGGAATACTAAAGAAGTTACCTTTCTTTAATAAGAATATTATTTTTGGGTGGTGGTACTAAGGCTGAGTCGGTTCGGTCGATCACACCGGTTACCGACCGTTTCATCGGGACCCGGTTCGGTATATCGGGAAACGGTGCCCCGAAAAAAAAAATTAAAAAATAAAATGTTTAAAAAAAAATTAAAAAATAAAATGTTAAAAAAGAAATTAAGATTATCACAATAATGTAGCGGAATTCAAATAAAAACGGGGCAATTGATATCATTTACTTTAAAGAGTGGTTATTTTCGAGAAATTCTTGGTTCATTACTTCGTTTGACAGTCAGAAATTGAACAGGAAGCGCAAAATTGCTAGTCATTTGAACGATATTGTCGGCGGATGTGCACACAATGTTAGTCCGATACTCCAGGGGAGTTGTCTGATGGATCTTTGTATGATCCAGCTGATGAGCCAGTGCATTCAAAAAGTGGCTAAAAATACGTTTTTTGGTAATTTGCACCATTTTAAAATGTTTTGATATTCTACTTACATGATTTCATGGCGTTTGATAGCTGAACAGAAACAAAAATGAGCCCCAAAACAATGAAAACAATTACGCAAAATATCGATAAAAAACGACTACATCGCTCCTATTCGCTCATATACTTTGTGTGCAAGATACGGGTCTTTTTTTCTTACCCGAGATTCATCCGCGGCCGGTGGAACTATGTTAATACATCCGCCATACGTTATAACTTATAACCTATGGCGGATGTATTAACATAGTTCCACCGGCCGCGGATGAATCTCGGGTAAGAAAAAAAGACCCGTATCTTGCACACGATATATGAGCGAATAGGAGCGATGTAGTCGTTTTTTATCGATATTTTGCGTAATTGTTTTCATTGTTTTGGGGCTCATTTTTGTTTCTGTTCAGCTATCAAACGCCATGAAATCATGTAAGTAGAATATCAAAATGGTGTTGATTGCGAAAAGGCTAATTTATAGCCACTTTTTGAGGGCAGTGGCTCACAGTCACAAGCGATCGTACATGTTTCCCCCGCCCGACTAGCGGGCTAAGTTTCTGTGAACCGTGTTGCGATGGGCAATGGTGAACAAACGATCGATTTCTAGGTCCAATTTACTTCGAAAAAAAGAATTCTGGATAGTCTGTAACTATTTTCCCGTAAAGATTGATATGTAAATCCATAAAAGCCTCGGTATTTATAATGTTATTTGCATATAAAAAGAGCAATATAAGCCCCAAACAGTGCATTTTTGCCGATGCGTGCACGATTGCGTGATTTTACCGGTTGAGTTTCGACGGTAAAAATTTATCGGGATACCGGTTCCCGACCGGTAAAAGTTTATCGGGACCCGGTTCCGACAATTACCGACATGACTCAGCCTTAGGTGGTACCCTTTAAGTTCTGCCCATGAAGTCGCTTCTCCAAATTGGTGATTCAACATTCAAGAATGCACAAGTTTGGCAACTGTCAATTAAAACAACTTGACTCCAATTAAATTGCTGGACTTAGTAGAGGACATTTGGAATTTGCAAGTTAATGGAAAGTGGATACATCTCATTAATGTTTTCTAAGTGATACATGAAAGATCTCATTTTGAATGCCCATCATCTTTTGACAAGTCAGGATTCCCAAAGAGTTCAGGAGACAATATGGTGAGTTCCTTTTCTTTACTTTTTGCAAACAATGACAAAATTATTCAAAATTTAAAATTATAAAAATATTACTTTTGTATTAACTGAGTTGAAGAAGGGCCTCTTGCCCAGAAAGTATTTCAATATTAAAAACATTAATATTTTGACAAGATTCAAAATTAATCTATGATCAATCAATTGATAAATTGGTCTAAAAAAACAAACTATGTGCCACATTATATAACAAAGGTGTGAAATAAGTCAAATATGCGTACTATATTACAGACCCGAGGAGGGCAGAAAAGCTGACAACTTTAGTAGGGGTGGCCTCTTTATAGTGACTGTATAGTGACTTTCGGATACAAACTAACTGGTCACTATGCAAGATCTTTATGACACAAGTTTGACTATACTACATATTTTCAGTAATTTCAGAAATCTATGCTGAAAATCATGAAGTTGGCAAATAAGGCCAGCTTGGAATTATTTAGCAAATTATGCCTGTAGAAAAGTTATAGCATTTTAGCATTATAGCAATGCTCGAAATTAACTTTTTTTGCTGGTGGCCCGGTCGGGCCAGTAAAATTAGTATTTTTCTAAATTTGGTGGCCCGAAACCAAAATCTACTGGCCCGAAAAAATAAGGAAAAACAAAAGTAAAATGTATACAATAACCATATTCATAGTTTCAGGGTACTGGGCAAGGCAATACTTTTTTATCAAACAAACATTGGATTCTTCATAAACAATATTGCAGACAAGTGAGACAACTCACACTGTTCAAACTTCAAACATGATGTTGAATTTACGGGATTCATAACAAATTTGAAAAAAAAAATGTGTTGTTTTTTTTTTTTTTAGACACCCTGTAATTTTGTTTAGACACCATGTAGTGAATATTCATGAGCAGCATATATTCATGATGCTCATTAGATTGTTAAAATATGCAAAATAACTGAAATAACTGAAATAACTAACAACGATTTTTAATATGAATTTTTTTTTTTATAACAACTGGTTCGAAAATGAGTACTGCTGCTCAAGAATGTATGAATTTTCATTACTTGCTCAATTAACTTGCAACTTTTTAACTAACCAATATTTTGTATGTGAGAAAAGGGTATAAGTTGCTGAATGTTACGTTTAAAATCAAGCTCTTGTCATGTCCTAAACATGACTACAGGGTATTTTTTTTTTTTTTTGCTTGCCCTAGCGGGCCACCAAACATTGAAATATGCGCTTTTTACTGGCCCGACAGCAATTTTTGGTGGCCCCGGGCCATCGGGCCTATGCCAATTTCGAGGGTTGATTATAGGGTATGCATGGGATCGATTTCATAAGGTACAGTGGGTTGATATATCAACTTTTATTTGCTATCTTTCGATCTATCAGGCTATAGAATCCATACTTGGACAAAGCCCTCCTCATAACATGATGGATTTTTGCGTACTGACGCACTGGCAAGGCGTTTTATTTTAGACTATGACAAATAATTCAAGTTGAATTATGCAAATAACTAGGTTGATATTCCAACAGTATTCATGGAAGTTAAACAACACAAGCTTTATAAAGATACAAAACTCCACCAGTTTTCTATGGTAAGCCATAATTTGTAGTCTTATATTCATAATGAAGATCACATTTGAGGCTTTTTGATACAAAATTGTATCAAGAAATCTGCTTGATAATGGTCTAGAAAACATGGATGATTTTTTTACAATCTTCTGTTTTAAAAACTTTTTTGGCAATTTCACACAGCAGCTAAATTCCTAAAAAGTTTACCCAATCGTATGTCTAGAGTCTAACTTTGTAAATCACCAGGCTGTTGTGTACTATATTGGACATGGATTAGCCCATTTAAGACGATCTGGTAACATGTGCATTCTCAAAGACCCAAGCTCAAGTATGTTCTAGACCAGTCCTGAATGGGTTAATTCTAGATATATTTAGGATGGCCAGATTAAAATTCACTCTCCACAGATCAAGAGAAAGTTTGTCCTAAATGAGTTCTCTCCTCAGATATTTGATAACAATATTAATACTAAAATGATAATTACCTCTTGGAAGGAAGTCTCTGCCGACCAAGCCCTCTAGAACAGAACTTTTGCCACTGCTCTGTACGGGGGAAAAGGTGAGAAAAATATAAGTTTACATAAAATCATATGTAGCTCATAATATGTTTCAACCGCAATGTCAGACAATCAAACAATGTATGCGAGTTGTACCAGTACAGCAAAAAAAATATACCGGGTCTCAGGGAGATTCAATCCTGATAGTTTTTTTAAAAAGGGCCCGATGCTATTTTCATTTTCATTGCAGGCAAGCTTAAAGTGATCCATTTACTTTGTGAAAATGCAACCAAAATCACTTGGAGCTTTCACAGTTCTCTTGTACCTCGTTGTTACAGAATCATAAAATGGATTAAGAATTGTTAGAATGTCTCTCTGTAGATAATAGAAGCTTAGGATTGAATGAAAGCATTTTAATATGAGTATTTTTTATTGTAATCAAAATCAATGGTGGGAAGTCTTTGTGATAAAATCTTAAATCAAATTTTCTTTTCGATGAAACTATTGCTCATCATTCAGAGTAATATTCAAAGGAATTTGCCGCTAGATTTATCGATCTAGTCTCTCGCTAGACTCTAGTCTAGAGAATACCCATTGTTGGTGGCTGGATCCAACACAAAAGCATTAATTTCTACGACTTTACGACTTGATGCTCGGGCCTCGGCACATCAACCACATGATCCGACAGTGACACAACAGTTTGGAACAATTGACATATGGACATGCATGCTCAATTGACATGAATGATGAATCATGATCATGTCTCATGATGATCAAAGTTTGTATTTATTAATTTTATTCCTTTTGATCACATATTCAATTTTATTTGAGAGACCGGTGTGAATGTGCAACAGCCTAGTAGTAGTACCGTAGGTGCTGGAGAACCCGGACAGTCACACACAACACAGATAGCACAGTGCGTCATTGACTTTGTACACGCACCGTGCGCGGTGTCCGGGTTCTCCTGCACTGCGATAAATTGAACCTTCGTGCATGAAATCGCGCCGTGCGGAAACCCGCTTTGCCGTTGAGCGATAATTTTTTATCAGCGAAGGCACCGCGATATTACGGTCCAATTGGTGTAAGTTTCTACCGAAATGAACTACTGAGCGTAGATTTACAAAAGCGAGAATAAAGATTATAAAAATTGTAATCTCAAATTATCGTGAATAAAATAAAAAAATAACAAATGTTGGAGTTTAAAGACTGACTTTCAAGCGATTTTCTGGATAACCAGGAGGACTACAGAACAGCAATATACATGTATTTTATGAGCAATATGCAGATAAATCGTTTGATATAAGTTTCGAGTCGCATGTTCAGTGCATTCTCGGCAAATCTAATTTCAAAGGTAACCCTGTCCATTTGTTGGCCGGGTTCCCCCCCTGTCCGGGTTCTCCAGCACCTACGGTACTAGTAGAAGTCTTCTCTAGACAGCAAATGTCTTTGTCCTTGAAGTCTGATCCGGGACATTCCCCCTTCTACAATCACATTTTCACCTAACTCTAGAGAACGCTAGCGTGGAGCGCTAGCGTTCTAGAGCCGGCTAATACTGGACCGAAAATGCACTTTTTGTGTGCAAGCATTTTGTCCTTAAAATTATACATATGATACGGTACTTACCACCGATGGAATCTCCGATATGTGATCCAACTTGACGGTGAATTAAAATTATGATTTTCCCCTCCATTCATAAAATCAGTGATTTATCTGCCTACTCGACTTCTTTCTGTGTCGTATCGCGACTTCTGAACGATCGATGATCGTGCTTTGGTGGTCTCCATTCAAGTCGCCAGCCGATTCCAAGTAAACGACAGATCGATCTGACGCGTAAGTGACTAAGTCTATCAGCGGGCGACTTGAATGGAGACCAAAGCGCGATCATCGATCGTTCAGAAGTCGCGATACGACACGGAAAGAAGTCGAATAGGCGGATAAATCACTGATTTTATGCGGAATGGAGGGGAAAATCATAATTTTAATTCACCGTCAAGTTTGATCACATATCGGAGATTCCATCGGTGGCAAGTACCGTATCAATCATATGTATAATTTTAAGGACAAAATGCTTGCACACAAAAAGTGCATTTTCGGTCCAGTATTACTATTAGCCGGCTCTAGAACGCTAGCGCTTTCTAGAACGCTAGCGCGGAAAGAGTTAATTTTCACCCATTCATTCAATTTCAACATGCAGAATTTCATTTACATTACTCATTTCATTAGGTCAAATCATAAATCTTTTTAGCAATTCAAAATATACGTGTTAAGAAACGTAAAATGCGATACAAATTAAGCGCTGCACAGTTCATATGGTTCATAGCATGTGTCAGCACATTACAATATAGTAACTGCATAAAAACTTAAACGGGAATCCCCCAAGAAAATGGATTTGTTCGTTACATTACCTGGTTTCCAACGACAACAATTTGCGGCAATTGAATAACGTCTGCTCCAACAGTGTTGAAAACATCCTGCAATCTGTTAATTACTGGAATAAGGGCTTCCATTGCGCCCACAATCAAACGAAACAAGGATGAAAATTTAACCGTACAGAATTATGGGATTGGCCGGTAACGAAAAGGTGACCCAGTGTCATGAATTATTCATGACTACGTCATTCGCGATCTATGAATATGCATATATATATTATTGTACGGAATTTCACTGCCAATGTTTGTTTGTTGTTTTTTTTCTTCTGAACTTAGCCCTTGTCCTATAAAATGTAATTTATGTGATACAAAACAACATGATCAACATCACCTACTGTTTTGAATGTCATGGAAATTGCTCTTCATTCCCATTTCAAAGACAAGGACATTAGGCTTATCCCAGTATAATGGGTCAGAACGATTTTAGGCTTTAATTAGAGACCTCCCTGCATCCACCACCGCCCCATCCAGCCTCGGTGCATCCTCCTCTGTGTATACACCAAGGGCAAGGGGACCAACCACCCCCATTTCCTCCCTCACCGCACCAATGACACCTCCTCTTTTGTATTTTCCTTTTCCTTTTTCCTGGCAATTGCAACTCCATAATATCCCATAATCATTGTTTTATACTGTTATTATGTTGTTATATATAGTACTGTTGTAAACATGTGAAAAAAGAATGTATCAATCAATCAACCAATCATAATCTTGTATGTTTCTCTTCCACACGAACATATTCAAACCATGTCTTGCCCCTCTCATTAATTCTCCTATATCATGAGTACTATCCATGATTTAACTGAGTATGATGACCCATGATGATTGTGCTTTTCATTTTATATTCTATCCAACCTGATTCAACCACATCCAGCAAAATCGTATCTTCTTCAATGATGCCACCCTACACCTGTCTCATTTGTAAAAGCTATCTTCTCCAAGACCTGAAACCGCTCAACTGGCAATTGCCATGCTATCCCAATTTGCTATTAATATATAATATACTAAAATGTTTTTTGATGATCTCTCGACCTATAATTGAATGATTATTTTAACCAAACATAACATTCACATTTTCTTGATAACAAACAATGATTGAACATTTGAGGTGAATGGAGGGCGCCCTCGTGTGCTAACGGATGCTTTTGTAAAAATGAAAACAGCCCGTTTTTTAACTATTTTACTAGTCAGGCATCATTGAATTATAACTGTGTTTGTTAGTTTTTAATGATAACTTACACGTATACGGTAGTTAGTACAATTCTGTTTGACCAAAACTGTACATTATATAACTAAAACAAAAATGTTTGCTTTATATAAGATGTTGGTCGGATTTTCATTGAAATGAAGATTATAAAAAGAATCTTCAAAACACAAACAAGAAATGTATGTTAGGCCACCTTATTTTTTATTGTTTGCTTCTTCCCGGAGTAACACATTTACTAAGCATTTTAATAGGCTGAAAACTATCTCGTATTATAATCGGTTTTAGAGTTTTAATTCAGTAAAACAAAATGTAAATATATCTATTATTTAAAGACATCTAATATTTGAAGACATTATTAAGACATCAACATTTTGGAAGGATTTTCAGTTGATGAATGAATTGAAGCCCAATTTGCCGGCTAAGTTATTTACTTAAGCCAAATGCCTAAGTAAACTTCTTCAATTTTGACTTAAAGGTAACGTTGAGTATTGGTCAAACTTAACTTTAGTAACCAAAACCTGCACGATTACGGTACAAACTAATAGTTATAACTTCACCATGCTCGAAAAGTATACACAATTACAAACGACAAAGTAAAACCCCTGTTATCATTCAAAAAGAGCCGTTACAACTCAAGTGTCAAATTAACTTTAGAGAGAAGCGCTAAGGCGTTCTAGGTCCTCCTAATACGAGACTGTAATGCGCGGTAATAGTTACCGCGCATATTCATGTGTATCGCAAGCGCCGTTCGCCTTTCGCATCGGAGGACCTAGAACGCTTGCGCCTCGCGCTAGCGTTCTCTAAAAAGTGATGGCCGGACGTCAATCACTTTTATAAATATTTTGAAAGCAAATTTCACAACAATTAGAGCATTTGAATGGGAATTATGATTATTTCCCATGTTTTTTTCGATGATCTTTCATATGGAATTGAAATCAACCAAATCCGTTACAATTAATTTTGGGGGGGCACTTTGGAAATTACCAATAGTACTCAACGTTACCTTTAAGTATGGAATTGAAAACCGGACGAGGTGGTTGGGGCCGGGCCCGGGGGGGGGGGGGGGTACTCAGATTATAGTCGGACGGGGGTGTGCGGCTGAGACCTCCAAACCCATACCCACATCTAAGGGTCCTTTTGCGAAAAATGGACCCATGTCTAAGGATTTTTTTTCGCCTGCGGCGCATGTTTTGGGTGTATTTCCCGCAAATTGTGTGGTTTTAAGTTAGCGAGCCGGGCAGGGTGGTGGGGGGGGGGGGGGGGGGGGGGGGGGGGGGGGGGGGGGCGGGGGGGCGGGGGGAGAACCTTGCTATTTAGGTTAGAACCTAGGACCAGAAACTCTCCCTTCTCCCCTCTCCCTTTCCTCAGTGGCCAGGGGCACTGCATGGGGGCACGTGCCAACAAATAATTGATTAAAAAAATTCAAGCATAAGAGGAAATCCTTTACAAAACATGTTTATTTGGTCCTGTTTTCATTTCAGGTGTTTGTTTTGCCGGGGACAAACAATAATTGGATTATAGTTAGAAATAAAAATAAAACAACAAAAATACTAATATATAATTAAAAAAACAATGATCGGATACATAAGAAATTATAAAAACCGATATAAAACAACTCCTTTGTTGTATTATTATTCCGAATGGTCTTATGAATATATGAAGTGAAAACAAAATATATTTAATTATAAAAACAAAATATATAATGTATGGGCAAAAATGTGAATCTCATAACATAATCTGCATAAATGACCATAAATTTGCAAATTAGTGAATTTTTCAAAAAGTTTAATTACCATCATTTATTTTACATGTGTGCACATTTTTCGCGGCGATCGGGCGTTTCACTGTCGAGATCCGTGGGGGGGGGGGGGGGGGGGGGGGCAGGGAAGGAAATATACGGGGGCTGAGGGCGATTTTGCCCCCTATTTAAAAAAAATGTCCCCTGAAATCAGTAGGTAGCCCCTGAAATTACCATAGGGTATAATGTGAAACATTTCTGGATATCCATCAGATTGGAAAAGTAGCCCCCCTAAAATATAAAAAAAAATAATTCCTGCATTGGGGCCTTTGGGGGGGGGGGGCATATAATCCCCGCCCCGGCCATAAAACGTCCTCAGAATTTTTTCGAAAATGTGTAAGATTTTAACAATATTTTCTGAAATTATTGAATAGAAGTTGGTCTCCAACATTTATTCCAACCGAATATATATTTATGAATATTTCAGTTGTTTTTTAACCGATTTTGATCAAACAAAGCTGAGTCTGTCTTTAAAATTGTGTGATTTTTCACATTGTATACACTTAGTTTTTCATTACCTCACAAGAACATTATTTTCTCGAAGCGCCCTCTAAACATAAAATGCAAGTTAAACTGCAGGGCGCCTTTGTAAAGCAGTTTTGCATAACTGAACAGGCCTACCCTGCAGTATAAAATAAATAAAACAAACAAATAAATAAATAAATAAAATTAAAAACTGAACTATTCCATAATTG
>JBAMJV010005835.1:0-20533 GCA_037951105.1 Echinarachnius parma
CAAAAACTGATTAGCAAGAGAGAAAATCAACAACTATTCAAAAACTTCTTATGAATTTGTTGAAAAGAGGAGGCATTTTAGACATGTTTAACGGCTGGTTCAGAATTATCGAATACTTGTTGGACCCAACAATTGTTATACAAGGTTCTGTTAATACAGTATATATTTCAGCCGTTTTTGAACCAATTTTGCTATTTGAAATGTTATATTCGGTTGTTCATTAACTCACAAAATATATTCTGTGTAGCGCCCTCTATACCAAAACTCAACTATTCTTTCAACGATGTTTATACAGAAATAGAGTTTGTTTCCAAAACCTTTACAATGCTGTAGTTTGGCTTGAACAAGCTAAACAGCTAAATTATATTAATTCTAAGACATCAAAACACAGAAATATACAATAGAAAATAACCGAAAATAAAATGATCAAAAAGCGAACATGTCGAGTCCAAGAAGTGTAGCCTTTGTTCCGAGTAAATTCTACATTATCTTATCTGCTGCCTATGTTAATATCAGAGGTAAATAGTCTGATTATTATCCGTTACATACACATTCGATATATGTCACTATTTGCAGTACGATTATATAAAACTGTAAATGAATCATAATTAGTGAAAACTTCACTCAATAACTAAACGATTATACCACAATAGGGGCAAAGGTTTTTGAACCACAAGGTTTATTAGTCATATTAAATATCGTGTGACTGCCTGTTACCAGTTTGGTGAAGTATGTGATAAGTATATTGACTGTTCGTGCTCAGTATCGGTCATTAGCGTTAAGCACACACTCCAGAAAGGGCCTATCACTATTTGTAGTACGATTATATAAAACTGTAAATGAATCATAATAAGAGAAAACTTCACTCAATAACTAAATGATTATACCACAATAGGGGCAACGGTTTTTGAACCACAAGGTTTATTAATCATATTAAATATCGCGTGACTGACTGTTACCAGTTTAGTGAAGTTTGTGATAAGTATATTGACTGTTCGTGCTCAGTCAGTATCGGTCATTAGTGTGAAGCACACACTCCAGAAAGGGCCTATATATGCAGATTTATATAGTTCCATTGAATTATACAAATATACAAAGTACTAAAAAATGTAAAATCGTACTTGCATTATCATTATATATATCAAACATAGTCCAAAGGTCCCTTTTGCTACAAGCTTAATTCTATTCATTAAACATCGTGTACTACCTGACACCAATTTGGTGAAATCTTTCACCGATTTGTGTGACCGATTTGTGTGCTTTGATATTTGTGCTTTGATACTTGAGTTTATCCCAACAATACTGATCAATTAAACTCAACACAAACATAAGTCCCCCTTAATCAAATAGGCATCACTTTTTAACGAAAAGGTTTTGAGCAAAATAACTCGGCAGGATTGTTCTTACATTTATCATGTTTATTGACTAACTTATATATGTGTGAAAATGAAATTGGTCCGTCGAGTCATGGATGAGTGACCACACATCAAAGGCAAAATTTCACTTTTTGACTATTGTGACTTTTGAAAAGTGACATTTTTCCTTCAATGTGTGCTCACTCATGCATGGCATGGCGGATCAAATTTATTTTCACAGAGACGTTAGCCAATAAGTTTAGAAACATTCCAGCCAAGTTATGTTGCTCAAACACTATTTGTTAACAAATTAGGCCATTTTGCGAAGGGGGAAGTATTTTTTTTGTGTGTGTGTTTATTTACCTTCGTATGAAATATCACGGACAGAAGAATATTCAATGTTCTTAAACGTTTGATGTGATTTGCTACTTTAAATACTACATAAAAGATAAACTCTCAAATGATTAAAACGTTAATTTTATCACTAATGGCGGCCAATAATTTGCATATTCATAAGTCATCCATGTCATTAAATTCATCAGAATAATCTTTTGACGTCCCTTATTGAAAACATACATCTGCGCATCACTTCTTCTTATGTTTTACTAGCTTAGTTACCGAGTTATAATAAACACGTTTCTATCCGCTCAAATATATAGCGTCAATTGGAGGCCATTTGTAATATTCCAATTCTATTTGTATATAAGCAAAATATACTACTGGTGATTCAATGAAACGATCTCATTCAATTATTTGGCTCGCAGGAATGATTAAGACACTGATTATCAGTGTTATATTCAGTAGGCTTAAATTGCCCCAAAATAACTTGTTTTGTAAGACTTTTCTGTAGTGGCGGCTACTAATTTGCGTATGTATGTGTCTTCGTGTACACTAAATACATCAGAGTTATCATATGCATGTTCCTTTTGATAGTTATCATCATTCTAGACATTTAATTTGCAAGTTTTGCTTGCCTGGTTGCAAAGATATTGAACAAACATGTTTTACAAGCTTAAAAAGGTGACATTTTGGCGGCCATTTTGTTTAGGCAAATTAGATGTTCAAAAACTCAATATTTCGCTTGGGAACAGGGCTAATCAATCGGATTCAGCACCCCTAAATATGTGAAATAGCTTGGTTCCAAACTTTTACTCCCAAATGCTCCTAACATGCACATTTTCCAGAAATCCCACCAGACTATCACATACATAATATTTCACAACCTCGGGTGTTTATAATTGCCAAAGTTCCCTGGTGTGGGAGGGGGACGCCACCCCCCCCCCCCCCCCCCCCCGCTAGGTCGCTTCGCGCCATCAAGTATAAACTTTCGCCCTCCTTAAGAAAATACCCTGGTGCCGCCCATGTAGTATGGTACAGTTTACTAATAAAGAATTATATCAAAACTGCAAAATCATTGGCCATTATTTTATATTACAGCTAAAAATGAAATATTTTGAAGTTTGAAATCCTTAGACATGGGTACCTATTTACAGCAAAAGGACCCTTGGATGTGGGTATGGGTTCGGAGGTCTCAGCCACACACGCCGTCCGACAATTATCTGATTACCCCCACTTTCTGATGCGGGGGTGGCCTGTACAAGACAAACAATCCCCACTTTTTTTAGAAGTTAAATCTTCTAAAAATCTTACAAAATGCATAATAATAATAATAATAATATATAACTGCAACAATTATGACCATACTTATACAGTGATATTTTAAACACCAATTTCCAAAATGTCTCAACGTGGGAGGGGGCACACACCCTCCCCAAGTATCTATAGTATAGACCATGCACGGACGATGTAAGTGTATTTCTGGTGTGTGTGTGTGTGTGTGTAGGTTCGATTGTGTTTGTATACTTAATAGCGGTCTTATCATGAGGGGAGATGGTAATGATTTTATCAAATTTCCTTCCAAGGTATGCACCAGATTGCATTATTTCGAGTCCAAATTTGCAAAAGCTCCCTACCGTGGGAGGGGGGACACCCCCTTCCAAGTTCCCACCCCCTCCCCCAGTGGCGGATCTACAGAAAAAAGTGAAAACAAAAAATCGCTTACGTGGGTTCGAAATAGCACCAAAAAAAATTGCCGCTTCGCGGCTCGTGGTCGAAAGTGAACAAAAAATCACTTACGGGGTTCAAAATAGCAAAAGAAATCGCCGCTTTGAGGCTCGTGGACGAAAGTGAAAAAAGGGTAAACAAAATCACTTACTGGGGTCAAAATAGCAACAAAAAATCGCCGCATCGCTGCTCGTGGACGATGCTCCGCATCGTCATTGGGTCAAACCCCCCCTTAGCAAAAAATCTAGATCCGCCCTTGCCCCCCCCCCCCCCTGCGGTGCTCTTCCCCCGCAGTTTTGCCACCAACCCCCCCCCCCCCCCCCCCCCCAATCCGTTGACCGTATACGTACCCACTTTAAAGGGGTAGTACAGTTTTGGTAAGGCTGAACTTTAGTAACCAAACCTGGACAGTAACATTATAAACTACTAGTTATAACTCCACCATGCTCGAAAGTATACAAAATTACAAACGACTAAGTAAACAGCCTGTTATCATTCAAAAAGAGCCATTAAAACACAAGAGGGCGCTTTCTAAAAAAGCATTGGTTTCAACCATTTTTCATACAAAATTATGCATGTGATGTTATATTGAAACAATAATTACATAGAGAGATCATCAACAACTATTTAAAAAACGCTTTTGAAATTTTTTGAAAAAGTGCAAGCATTTTTTAAATTTTTTGAAAAAAACATTTAATTATTTGGGCCCCAAATAATTATAAGATCAGATATATTTATTGATATTTCAGCCGTTTCTGGGTCGATTTTGACCAAATAAAGTTTCTTCTGCCATTAAAATTGCATGTTCTCTCAAATTCGACACTCAGTTTTTCATTACCTCACAAAAAATTGTGATGTGCAGCGCCCTCTCTACCAAAACTAAACTACCCCTTTAAACTCCTTCCGACGGGCCTGTTTTACCACAATATTGGCACAGTTGTTATGTTCGATATGTGCGAAAATCAGAGATATTCATTACTTTATGGCTGAATGAGCACAGATTAAAGACAAAATGGCCCAATTCAAAAGTCACAAGGTATTGCGCGTGCCTGTACATTGTTGTGAATCCGCACATGTGGCGGAATGCATTGATCATGGTTTATGAAACAATGCTGTTTGATATTCCATTCATTTTGATTTTTTGATGGCACATGTGGTAAAATGCATTAATTGCAATTGTAAAACAGTGAATTTTTAAATTTTCCAACTCTCAATAATTTGTAATAATGATAATACTTTTGCGAATTTTGAAATATGACTATTTTTTCTGTAATGTGTGCTCACTCAACCATGGATTAATGGTTACCTCTTATTTTTACACATTGTTTTCCTAACTACCATATGGATATATTGGCAAGACGAAATCTTGAAACGATTCTTGGTTATGAAATTATGGGCAATTGCTTAGGGGTGAAGTTACTTTTTGTGTTCGGTTTATAAACACCCGAGGTTGTGAAATATTATATATGCTACTGCGAGCAGAGCGAGCTTAAACATTTTAGCAATTTCACATCGGAAAATTGCCATTAACAATAATATTGTATGGGTATATTCGTGTTATGTCTTATGATCTTGCGTTTTGGAGGGTAATATATTATTACCCGAGGTTGTGAAATATATATTTTTATATCCTACATGAATGAAATCCTGTTCAGTGATTGGTCTACATAGCGTCATGTGACCAAACATAGTTATGCCTATGGAGAAAAATGTGCTATGCGTGACGTCATTCATGGAATAGTAAATGCTATTCCATGAATGACGTCATAGACGCCGGGTGATCATATTGAGCCCATAGAGATGCGTGTTATAAATCTTCCCTGCTAGCAGAGGTATTGTTTTAGCTTGCAAAAGATGCTCGACGAGATTTCTCAAAGAGTTATTTAAAAAGAAATACAGCACATTTTTCACCCGTGAATATCAATAAGTTCAAAAGAATATTCTAGAGATGCATTTCATGTATAACGTAGCGGTATTCGAATTTTAAAATTAAGACAATGGTGCACATAGTGCATCGTTGTCCTTCTGTGGTCGTGACACTAATTCGTCATTTAACAATCGGCCGCGGTGTGCACTGCACTAGCTGTATGGTAGGTGTATGATTGAGTGACCCCCGCATCGGCACCCTAAAACATTTCCGACAGTTTAAGACTTAAAAATCATTCAAATTTCTTGAAATTATACTCACATATTGAAAAAATGGTGTAGATTCCGATGCGATGATCAGATTTGCGATATATTAATTATATTTCGAGATATCGCCTTCGAACGCGCGCGTGGTTTTTTGGCTTCACGAGTTCGAAGTGTTTTTAATACCGGCACCCCCTCAACCCTCATTGACAATGCACGCAACTCAAAATTTCTTGTGAATATTTATCGTATTTACTTGTATTACTCGTAGCGGACGATCTACGCATTATTTCACCTTAAAATTTCGACCAGTTCAGTTTCTAAGGGTAGCGCGCATCATCTCATGCGTGATTTTTTACAACACGCGCAAAAACAAATATTACGCGGGGTGCCGATATTAAAAACAGTGCCGATGTGTAGTACACCTACCATACTACACATCGGCACTGTTTTTAATATCGGCACCCCGCGTAATATTTGTTTTTGCGCGTGTTGTAAAAAATCGCGCATGAGATGATGCGCGCTACCCTTAAAAACTGAACTGGTCGAAATTTTGAGGAGAAATAATGCGTTGATCGTCCGCTACGAGTAATACGATAAATAATACCAATATCGCACAAGAAATTTTGAGTTGCGTGCATTGTCAATGAGGGTTGAGGGGGTGACGGTATTAAAAACACTTCGAACTCGTGAAGCCAAAAAACAACACGCGCGTTCGAAGGCGATATCTCGAAATATAATTAATACATCACAAATCTGATCATCGCATCGGAATCTGCACTATTTTCTTACTATGTGAGTACAATTTCAAGAAATTTGAATGATTTTTAAGTCTTAAACTGTCGGAAATGTTTTAGGGTGCCGATGCGGGGGTCACTCAATCATATGTGTAATGTACGAATAACTATTTTCTCCATACAATTACACGTGTGTAGTATTTAAAGCAGGTTAATTATTCACTTTGATGCGCGCGTTTTGCATTTGGGTGCGCATTAGTTGTTAATGCGCGTAACCATGGAAAGATAGCGCAATACGCGCTCTGCGCTAGGTCTATTGCGCAAAGGGGGTCAGTGTCACAAACAGAACATAGTCAGTGCAGTGATGGTTCCATGATCAATGTTTTGGTTTTCTTTATATTTTTCTTTAATTTAATTGAAATCATTTATTTTTGCGATGATTATGATTATGCGAAGGATATAAAACAAATATATCATGCACTATTTCGAGCCACTAGTGAAATTATGGATTCCTCGGTGACAGAAAAAGCACTATGTTCTTCGGGTCTACGACCCTCAGAACATAGTGCTTTTCCTGTCACCTCGGAATCCATAATTTCAACTAGAGGCTATCAGTGCATGGTATATTTGTTTAATATGCGACTGCGAGCAAGGCGAGCTTGAACATTTTAGCAATTTTACATCGGAAAATGAGAAGTACATTGTACTTCTCATCATGTCAAGTCAAACAATGCAATGACGAAGGATCCAGTCTAGCGTAATACATTTCCCCAAGTATATTTACGGGCGCACTACACTAAATTATTGATCATAAAATGTTACTTATTTACACAAATTATTACACCCCTGACACCCCTGTTCCGCCGCCCATGCGAATGTGACATGATTTTGCCCGAATATATTACTGTGTACAGGGATAGTGAACTGAAATAGCAATTATTATGACATTTATTTATAACTACGGAATTTTAAAACATTACTCAGTGGATATATCAGATCACAAAAATACACATTTTAATATACCAATCCGTAGTCATTCTTTTGCACATGTCAGCAAAGTTATTAGATCTCTTTAAAATTATAACCTCCCATCAACTAATAAACATATAGCTTTGATAAATTTACCCCATAGTTCTGATTTGCTGACACGAGTCATGCCCTATAAATCTTCCCGAAAGGGGGGTGGGGGGTGCATTTTTCTATTTCTGTTTCTGTAGGGTCCTTTTACAAATTTCTTATAATGATAGTTATCTTGTTATCTTTGAACATGTTGGTAATAAAGTTATTCATTTATTCGTTCATTCCAAAGTTTGGGCCCCTGCATTGGTGTATTGATTTACATTGCTGCATTTGATTTCATAATAATTTAACGCAACGTAAGACATCGGTATTTGGTTGATTCCCTCTTATTACATACATACAGTGACTGGAAAGCATTGGGTAAGTAATTATTGGACAGAAATAATCGTTATTTGATATTTTTGGGTCAATTTAAATTGGAATCTTATCCATTTTAGACTGAGTGAAATTATATTTATTATAATTTGGATATATTATAAACTATAGATTTTGCAAATACTTGTTAGCTTAGTCCTTGATCTTTTCCTGTGGGAAGGACTCTCATATATTTATATATATGTATCATCTATATAGTATTCCTTTTACCTATATACATTATATATATTTATATTTGGAGGAGCCAAGGGAGGAACATTGTTTATAGGAACGCTATTATTTCTTCCTTTTCAATCATTGATGATTATTCTTTGCAATTAGTTGAAATACAGGAAGAAGCCAAAGCTGTACGTATTGGCTCACCTTTCAGTTGTTGAATACCAGTACTTGAATCACTCTATGGTGAGCTAAGGCATGCGACTTGCATTGTTTCTAACTCCCTCCCCATTAATTAATTAGGCACAAAAGGGCCGAAAGATTGGCTCGCTATATAGTGACATGAATTTGGGTATGTGTATGGGCGTATGCGTTCAAAACCGGAGACCCAGTTCGAGTCCTGGCGGAGACAGTTTTTCGACCCGTGTCTTTTTTTTTATTTGGAGGTGCCAAGGGATGCAATTTTTTATTTCTTTGCAATCATTGATGATTAATCTTTGCAATTATTTAAAATACAGGAAGAAGCTGAAGCTGTGCGTATTGGTCCACTTTTCACTTATATACACTGTTGCCCATAAAGTTGGAATATATATATTTGTTACTTTATACGAATTTAAATTTGTCACTGTGAATTATGTATGTTATGACATCAATACTGTATTTATCAAGTTCTTAAAATCATATCACAATGAAATTAAAGTACAATATCCTTCGCAAAGTGTATATTAGAGTTTAAAAAAGAAGGGGGGGCAAGAAAACAGCAGTATTAAGGATTTGGTTACAGTTTACATATTGGTCAGCACATTGGATTACACATGTTGGAGCGGATTTGTTGGCATGAAAATGTAAAATATTCAACTGTCACCACTGCCACGGGTCAGTGCTTAAAGGGATCTAGTAACTTTGCTGACATGTGCAAAAAGTGATGAATGGTTGATACAATGTACAGTATATTGTTGTTATCTGATATGTCCACACTCCACAGGGTATTGTGTGGAAATTTCAATTAAAAAGGACGTTATAATGCGAAGTGATACTCACTGCACTCACTTTGTACACGGTTTCGAAAATCCAACGGATGATTTATTATCTGAAAACTTCAATCGTATCTTTTTAACGAAAGGGAAATTTGAAAAACCGAAACCTGTCCCATGATTTTATTGTTAATACGAATACAACAAGGTTTGAGGGAACCGCTAGAATTCCAATTGTATTTTGAGGATTTGGACAATGTTACTAAGTCCCTTTAAGACGTCGTTGGATGCTGTCATCGAGCTTGTTGACGCTGTCGAAGGACTGCTCGTCCCACTCTTTGGTCAGAGCCCGAACTAAATCTTTTTGAGTATGGAGAAAGTTGTCTCTGCCATTGATGTCTCGGGCTAGGATATCCCAGGCATGCTCAATAGGGCTCGTATCAGGGTAATAAACAGGCCATGGTAAAAGCTGCAGCCCCTTCTCATCAATAAATTCTATAATTGCATCTGCATCTGGTGGTCAATCGTGGACGTCCTAGAGATTCCCGTGACCTTGATTGACCCTCCTCTCGATGACGTTTGAGGATTTTGATTGATTGGTTGATTTTATTTTATTTCCACATTCAAAGTTTAAAATACAATGTAAAAGCAAAGCATACAAAAACATATCATATACATAACAACTACTACTGCAAATATTCATTTACATAATTATATACAAACAAGTAAGGCATGAAAGAAAAAACAAAAACAAAAAAGACACCATAGATTGAAAATACAGAAGTAAGGGGGAAAATTATAAACCGTATTTGAATGCGGGGGGATCACCAAAAGCCAAAATAAAGGTTTATCTAGGGCAGTCCCCGAGAAACTAACAAAAGACTGGATAATAAAAACATGTATAGGGATTAGAGAGACAGAGAGGGAGGTAGTGAGAGAGAAAGTAAACAGAGAGGGGGAGGGGAGATAAAAACTAAAAGAGTTTGTTTACATGCATGAACAGTTCTAAGAGTGATTGCACAGCATAATATACAATTTGAATTTCTTTTTAAAATTGGATAATGTTGGACACAATTGTAATTCATTTGGTACCATATTCCAGCTTGTTGATCCTACAAAGGTAATGGTAGTTCTTGAGAAATTATATTTATACAATGGTAGACGTACATTCGCCTGAGCTCTTGTGTTGTGTTGATGAATTGCACAATTGAGATTTAAAATATTATTAAATATGGATGGAAGCGAGCCTTTAAAATAAGAATACATAAAAATTGCACTTTGGAATTGATTAAATTGATATATAGTTAACATATTTAATTTATAAAACAAAGGAGAGCTATGGCTAAGAGGTTGGGCATTACACATTATTCTTATTACACGTTTTTGAAGTATATACAGCCTATTGCTAATTGATATTGCACAATTTCCCCACACTATATTGCAATATGATAAATAAGGTAAAATCAGTGTATTATACAACATTAAAACTACTTTCATTGGAACAATGGGCTTTACACGATAAATAACACCAATTGCTCTACATATTTTACAAGATATATCATTGACATGTTCTCTCCATGATAATTTTGCATCAATTGTTACGCCTAAAATTTTTATTTTGTCAACCTTCTGAATATCAATATCACCAATTTTAATGTGAAGCTTGGCATTATCTACAAATAAATGTTTTGGCTTAAAAAGCATGTAACATGTTTTATCCATATTAATAATTAAACGATTTGCAATAAACCACTTACGAACATTGTTCATTTCCGTATTGACTATATTATTCAATTCAACTATATCAGTGCCTGCAAACATAATTGAAAAGAATAAATCACTAACATATACTGAAAATCATTCACAAATAACAAAAATAGCAATGGTCCAAGCACAGATCCCTGTGGAACACCTGTTTGTATGTACTGTGTGTCAGATGAACATTTATCGACATAAACAAATTGTTTACGATTAAAAAGGTAACTATAAAACCATTTCAAAATGTTTCCTCTTATGCCATAATGCTCTAATTTTTTCAATAATATATCATGGTTTATACAATCGAAAGCTTTCGAGAGGTCTAAAAAGATTCCTATTAAAAATGTCTTTTGTTCAGAAATATTGGCAAGATTATGAGTAAATTCTAAAAGTGCAGTACTTGTTGAGTAGCCATGTCGAAAACCAAATTGCCTTTCATATAAAATATTATTCCTCTCTATATAACTCATGAGTTTATTATACATTATTTTTTCGAATGTCTTTGTAAATACTGACAATAACGAAATCGGTCTATAGTTTGATGCCATATTTTTGTCACCCTTTTTAAAAACTGGAACTACTTTAGCTAATTTAAGTTGGTCCGGAAATACTCCGCACTCCAATGAAAGATTAAAAATATTGCACAATGGCTGTAAAATAAAAGTAATAGTCTTTTTATACACTTTAACATTAACATCATCAAACCCCGGGCTCTTATTAACTTTAAAATCACGAACAACTTCTAAAATATCGGCAAGAGTTATTGGTGCTAAAAACATAGAATGGGGTAATCTTTTTTTTAAGTAATATTCAAAATCAGTTTCACAATCTACTAACTTTTCTGTGAGCTTACCTCCTATTGTGCTAAAATAAGCCTTAGAACAATTTACAATATATGTTTGTCTTCTTTTAAAATATCTTCATCTATAATTGATTTACATTGATCTTTAGTATTGGATTTATTAAGAATTTTGCATGTTTTATTCATATTACCATTTAATTCATTAAATTTATTTATATAATATTCGCGTTTACACTTTATCATTTGTGTATTAAATACATTTCTAAATTGATTGAATCTTCTTTTTCTTATTACTGTAGGATTCTTAACATACTTCCTATACAATACATGTTTCTTTTTGCACATTTTACGCAACGAATTATTAAACCAAGGTTTCTTTTCTTTTTTCAATTTCGATTGAACTTTCTTGACAGGAAAACATTTATTATAAAGGAGCATATATTGATTAAAAAATGATTCAAATCTGTCATTTACATCATCGAAATTGTGTATAAATAACCAATCTTGTTCACGTAACATGGTACTAAACCGGGCAATAGATTCGTCATTTATCACACGTTTATAATAGAAAGATTGAGGTAGTGTATTTTTTATATTACGAGATATTGCGAATATTGCACAATGGTCACTGAAATCACAAGAGAATATACCAGTGTAGCATATATTATCTATATGATTTACAGACTGTAACCTGCGATGTACCAACGAAATAGAGGAAATTGTTTGTTGACACCTCTTCCTGGTGGAACACAATAATCATTTGGCGTGTGGCCAGTGGCGTTGGACGGAGTATGGCCTAGAGAGCCTCTGTGACAATTTTTGTCGAAAGATTTACAGCCAACTCTGAGAAATTACACATAACGATGACTTGTTGGACATACGCTTTGGAGAGGGAAATGAGCCAATCATCAAAGGTTCTGCCTTTCAAAGCTCCAAACATAAGTCTAAATTAATTAATGCAAATTTATGCCACCATTCGTTGTACCTTGGTAGTTTCGACACATTATACAGTATAATCATTAGATTATACTTAGTCTAAAATGATTCACGGGGCGCAAAAACAGGAAATAGAATGAAGTTGGATCTAAACAAATATTCCAACTTTATGGGCAACAGTGTTACAGTGTGAGTAAAAAAAAACGAAACCGGACTAAACAATGATATTGGTATCATGTTAAAGCTTGGAATATTGCCTTTAAAATGATATAATAGATTTTGATCGCTTAACGGTTTACAGAACGCGACCTTATTATCCAAAGTCATGCAAAAACTACCCGTGTCCAAGTTTGCCGTTGTCTTGTTCCATCATGAGTGGATGCGTCTGTTTACCGTTTTTTTCAAAAGAACATTTCAAGAATATCCTTTGGTGCATCAAAACAAAATACCAGCTGGTTGCCAGTATTTTTCATGTTCATCAAGGTGGAAGGGGGACCCCCACCCTCCTCCAATCAGCAACCCCACATTTTGGAGACAGGGGGACCTGAATAGGACATGTAGGATAAAGTTATCTTTGAAAATCAGACAACAGATGCAACCATTCACAAAACAAGAACGCTGCAAACATGGACACGGGTAGTTTTTTGCATGACTTTGGTTGGATAATTAGGGCGCGTTCGGTAAAGCTTGAGGTGGATCAGAGCAAGGAGGTTTAATTTTCTTGATCAGAGTGTATGATACATGATTTTTAACGCAATTTCCCAAGCTTTAACGTGATATCAATGTCAACATAATAATTGTTGATTTATAAGCTATTAAAGTCCGGTTTCGATTTATTTGACTCACACTGTATGTATATACATGTATGTATATACATGTATATACATGTATGTATATTATACAAATAGTGCATGGTTTGGAGTTGAATATACCAGAATAGACAACGATACATTTTTAATTTCTCGAGAGCGATTATATTGCATCGAGGCCGCAGGCCGAGTGCAATATAATCGCACGAGAGAAATTAAAAATGTAGAGGTGTCTATTGTGGAATATTTAACGACAAGAAGCATGTACTATTTGTTATATAATATGATTATTTTGAGGAACTGATATGGTTATCAT
The DNA here is from genome assembly GCA_037951105.1 of Echinarachnius parma. Lineage (NCBI taxonomy): Eukaryota > Metazoa > Echinodermata > Echinoidea > Clypeasteroida > Echinarachniidae > Echinarachnius > Echinarachnius parma. The sequence goes on from JBAMJV010005835.1 coordinate 13,493, forward strand.
GTTGATAAACCCAAATTGACCTTGCTCAAATTGTGAGTGTTCTCTCCAGCCATTGTCGGCCCTGCGTACTGTGTTAAGTGCCAGCGCGTATTAGAAATAATTGCGCGCTCTGCGCATTTTCCCCATTCAAGAACAAGCGCACAAGAGCACATTACGCACTCCAAGGCAATCCCCTGCGCAGCTCGTTTGGCTCTCTATGGTCAGTTTGTACATACTGAAAAGTTATAATACATATGTATTATAACTTTACCATTGATTATACCGGATTAAGCATCGGTAATCAACCAATGGGAATGCTCAATTTACCTACATTATGACGTCATCATATTATATACATGTATATATACATGTACATATACATATACATATACATATACATATACATATACATACATGTACATATACATATACATACATATATACATGTACATATACACACATGTATATACATGTATGTATGTATGTATGTATATACATGTGTATATACATGTATGTATATACATGTATGTATATATATTTATTATCCGCACACGCGCACACGCACACACGCACACACGCGCACACGCGCGCGCGCACACACACACACACACACACGCACACACACACACACACACACACACACACACACACACACACACACACACACACACACACACACACATACACACAATAAACATACTTCCAATACAGTCCTTGATAATTACGCACTGTTGTAACTTGCCATTAAAATAATGTTCAATTCTAGGAGGAAACAAGCCCTATGATATAAGAGCATCATGATGTCTGGCTCATCCGTGGATCTTGCCAAGCCAGTCCGCATCATTGAACAGGTGGATGAGGACCGCTCGTTCGTTCTTAATGAGACTCGACTCCGGAACTTACTGCATAACCCCAGGATCAAAGACAAGAAGATCTGCATCATCTCCGTAGCGGGCGCTTTCCGCAAAGGAAAGTCCTTCCTCCTTAACTTCTTCATTCGATATCTCAAGAAAATTGTAGGTGGCTAATCAAATATACGTGTTTGTAATAATTATTGATAATAATAATTTGAATAGTTTGTTATTTGTTTATATAGAATTATTATAAGTAGTTATACGGTAGTAGTAGTGGTAGTAGTAGTAGTATAGTAGTAGTAGTAGTAGTAGTAGTAGTAGTAGTAGTAGTAGTAGTAGTAGTAGTAGTAGTAGTAGTATTAGTAGTAGTAGTAGTATGTAGTAGTAGTAGTAGTAGTAGTAGTAGTAGTAGTAGTAGTAGTAGTAGTAGTAGTAGTAGTAGTAGTACTAGTAGTAGTATTAATAGTAATAGTATTTATACAAGTTATGGTATTTTTGTTAATGATAGTTTAACAACTAGATATGTATAATACTAATACTCAATTGAAAAGGAAAATCCCATGTTTACTTACACAAAAAACTAGCACTAGCATGACCTAGGCCGAATCTGATGAGCAAAAAAGTAAAGAAGACTAAAATATTGCCTGTGTTGTATCCTCCTTACACACACACACTTCTGGCCCCGTTTCATAAAACTTGTGCAATTGGTGTAAGTGCCTAAACTATGGCAACAGCTGCAATGCCCAATGAATTAACTGGACATTTACAACAACTGGGGAAGTTTTATGAAACGGGGCCCTGGTGTCTATAATAGTTCGGTTTACCATTTCGATTTTCTATTTCTAATAATCTCTGTAGAGCAATGATTCATACAATGTGAACGATGATGGTGATTGGCTCGGCGAGGAAGATGAGCGTCTGACGGGATTCGATTGGCGGGTCGGCTCCAGGCGGGAGACATCCGGGATTTGGGCGTGGAGCGAAATCTTCCTCTGTAAATGGACCGTGCTCTCAGACACCGATGGATCTGTGTCACCCAGGGAAGAGGTATTCGCGTCATTGACGTCGCAATGTCATAGGCGTACCCAGGGGGGAGGGGGGTTCAAACCCTTTTCCGGCCCCTTTGATGAAATAATTCTTCACGGACACCCCCCCCCCCCCCCCCCCCTTGAACAAATCCTGGGTACGCCAGTGCGCAATCTTATACACTACATTTTTCTTCAGTAGCAATAAGGGATGGCGTCAAAATGATCACTATCGCCCTACCGCGGGATCCCGCTTGGGACGATTAGAGCACGTATTTGTATTCGAACTTTCGGGTTTGATCGTTCCTAGCGGTACGCTGCGGCGTCCCGATCAGCTGAGTCAAGCTGTGAAGAGGAATTCGTCCCGACGCGGCGGGACTCAACGCGGCGGGCCGCGGGATCCCGATTCTTGCGCGCGAAGATCATTATTGCATGCCGCATGCATACGAGTACCGTACACGTACCTACGTAGGTACGTGTACGGTACTCGTACATGTATGCATGCGCAATGCAACATCCACGTACACGCGCACAGCCTAGCCTAGCTAGCCTGTGCATGTGTACAATGTACACGCATGTAACGTATAATTGGTGTGATGGCCTGGCCAGGCCACCTCGCTCGACTGTTAATGTTGGAAGAGTCGAGTAGGTCTAGTATCTACTCGAGCGACCAAATCGTACTCAGCATGCCTGCATGATCATGCTAATCTCTGCTGGAATGTGGTCCGGAGTGCGCGTGCGGGCCGGAAAATAATCAGATCGATCTAGGTAGCTATCTCATCATCGCATTCATGACGAAATCTTTAACGTGACAGTTTCATCCGCAATCCAACAATACGCTCTGAGCCGACATATATCAGTCGTCTAGAGTAGACGTAAGTCTTTTATACAAACTCAATACAAACACATCTGGGTAGCGTTACATACCTTGTTTCAAAAATAGGATGAAAAGTGGCCATAACTAGAGTTAGTTGCGTCAGCTGTCGATGTTATGTCTTCTGAGGGATCACACTAACAACATCGACAGACCAGGCCCAGGTGGCATAGTAGTGGCGCTATAGTCCATTCATGCGCTAGACAAATTGTGTACGTCTAATTACTAGCATAAGCACGTGAAACCACCGAAGTACGGTGGCGGGGCCCTAGGCGCGGCCTCCCGCGGCGGAACGATATCGTTCCCCCGCGGTAAGACCATGCATGTACATTTCCGTCCCCCTGCAGGGGACTGGTGGAAACAAATCGGTTTCAAGCGTGCTGCGGTATACTGCGGCCCGCCGATCGTCCAGGCTCGGGCCCAAGCGGGATCCTGCAGCGGGACGGCAGTGATCATTTTGATGCCACCCCTAAATGGTTTGGACTTCATACATATTTTCTTTATGTTAGTTATGATTACTGTTCTATTCTCTATCCCCCGAAATTTCTCGCAGATTAAAGTTGTATAATGTCTATAATTATGTGCCATTATGATTGACAATATACACATTGAATTAGTCTTGGGCATAGGCGTACCCGGGGGGGGTGGGGGGTTCAACACCCCCCCCCCCCCCCCCCATGCCCAAAATGACTGTTTTGGGGGGGTTTGAACCCCCCCCCCCCCCTTTCAAATTTTAGCCGGTCTCGAGACCACTTACAAGCGGTCTCGACCCTCATTAATCTGGTCTCGGCCTCGAAAATTTGCGAAGAAACCCGGTCTCGGGCTCGAAAATGTTGAAACTTCTTGGTCTCGGTTTCGAAAATTTTCCACGAGATAATATTGAAACAAAATAAGGGCAATTCCGATGTTAAATTGCTAAAATTTTCAAGCTCGCTCCGCTCGCATTCGTATATATATAATATTCTACAACCTCGGTTGTTTATATATTACCCTTCAAAACGCAATAACGCAACACGAATATACCCATACAGATAATATTGAAACAATGAAAAATGTCAAGCTCGCTTCGCTCGCATTCTTATATACTATATATAATATTCTGCAACCTCGGGTGTTTATATATTACCTTCAAAACGCAATATCATAACACGATATACCCTTACAATAATATTGAAACAAATGGCAATTTCAGATGTTAAATTGCTAAAATGTTCAAGCTCGCTTCGCTCGCATTCGGTATATATAATATTCTACAACCTCGGGTATTTATATGTTACTCTTCAAAACGCAATAACATAGCACGAATATACCCATACAATAATATTGAAACAAATGGCAATTTCAGATGTTAAATTGCTAAAATGTTCAAGCTCGCTTCGCTCGCATTCGGTATATATAATATTCTACAACCTCGGGTATTTATATGTTACTCTTCAAAACGCAATAACATAACACGAATATACCCATACAATAATATTGAAACAAATGGCAATTTCAGATGTTAGATTGCTAAAATTGTCAGGCTCGCTCCGCTCGCAGTCGCATATATAATATTTCATAACCTCGATGTTTATATATTGCCCTTAATACCGCCATATCATAAGTCATAAACAAATATACCCATACAATAATATTGAAACAAATGGCAATTTTCCGATGTAAAATTGCTAAAAATTTCAAGCTCGCTTCGCTCGCATTCGTATATACAGTATATCATATTCTACAACCTCGGGTGTTTTTATATTACCCATCAAAACGCAATAACATAACACGAATATACCCATACAATAATATTGAAACAAATGGCAATTTCAGATGTTAGATTGCTAAAATTGTCAGGCTCGCTCCGCTCGCAGTCGCATATAATATATCATAACCTCGATGTTTATATATTTCCCTTAATAACGCCATATCATAAGTCATAAACAAATATACCCATACAATAATATTGAAAATGGCAATTTTCCGATGTAAAATTGCTAAAAATTTCAAGCTCGCTTCGCTCGCATTCGTATATACAGTATATCATATTCTACAACCTCGGGTGTTTTTATATTACCCATCAAAACGCAATAACATAACACGAATATACCCATACAATTATATTGAAACAAATGGCAATTTCAGATGTTAAATTGCTAAAATGTTCAAGCTCGCTCCGCTCGCAGTCGGATATATAATATTGCATAACCTCGGGTGTTTATAAATTACCCTTAATAACGCCATATCATAAGTCATAAACGAATATACCCATACAATAATATGAAACAAATGGCAATTTTCCGATGTGAAATTGCTAAAATGTTAAATCTCGCTCCGCTCGCATTCGTATATATATAAACCTCGGGTGTTTATATATGACCCTTAAAAACGCAATAACATAACACGAATATACCCATACAATAATATTGAAACAAATGGCAATTTTCCGATGTGAAATTGCTGAAATTTTAAAGCTCGCTCCGCTCGCATTCGTATATATATATAATATTCTACAACCTCGGGTATTAATATATTACCCTTCAAAACGCAATATCATAAGTTAAAACAAATATACCCATACAATAATATTGAAACAAATGGCAATTTCCGATGTTCAATTGCTAAAATTGTCAGCTCGCTCCGCGTCCCCCCCCCCCCCCCCCCCCCCCCCCCCCCCCCCCCCCCCACTGAGAGGGGTTCTCAACAATGGTCTTGGTATCGGCCTCGAAAATTGTTGACGGACCGTGGTCTCGGTCTCGAAAATTTTGAAGGTACAAATTGGTCTCGGCTTCGAAAATTTTACAAAATGACCCCCCCCCCCCCCCCCTTGAAAAAATCCTGGGTACGCCACTGGTCTTGGGTGCATGTATAAGTTATTGTAAAAGAGGTACTGTAAGATTATGTACTAATTCCCACGATTTTATTAGTAATACAATGTATTAATGTCCTTTCCACATTGCATTTTTAACTGCATACAATCTTGAATCCGATACGAGTACATTTATAAAAACGTTTATATGCAATTATATAAAACTGAAACATCTACAAACTTCCGTTTATTTGTTTAGTCCTATAAAGATGACTCTGGTGTCCCGATTGATGGCATTCTCCAACAGCTGCACTTCGCTGTGGTCTTTTAAAAAAAGTTAGAAAATTGACTTTTGTTTCAGTACATTTAGTTGTTGTTTTTCATCCATTGTTTATACTGTTGGCCCTTTTTATACTTGATATATGAACAATACATACTTGTTACCTGCCCCTTCTCCTTTTCCTCTCCACTCCAATCTCGTCCCCCTCCTGCTTATCGTGATGTGTCAGTACGCTCAGATAATCAAGGTACAAAGTCATTTCAGGTGTTAATTGTGGTTCTCTGACACCATGATCTTGCTCACATGAGCCGTATTGTAGAATGCACACTCGCATGCACAAGTATGTCGTAATAAGACTGTTGATACATTAGTAGTCTGTGATATCAGACTATATGTACTATCAGCACATTGCTCTCAACCCCCGACCCCTCTCTCCCCCTCTCTCTATCTATCTCCTTTCCAGATTGCAGTTCTCTTGATGGATACACAAGGAACATTCGACTTGGAGTCGTCATTGGACGAGTGCAACACCGTTTTTGCGCTTAGCACCATGCTAAGTTCTACGCTAGTGAGTAAAGGCCTGTCACACATTCACGACTAAGGGCCACGAATGTGGTACGAACTGGTACGAATGTAGAAATCGTGGGCATTCTTCATAATGCGTACTGGGTTCTTGTTGAAATCCCGGTGTTCGGGGCAGTTCTCCTCTATTCGCCGGAGGGTCATGACAGTTTTGAACTGTTCCAAACATTCGTGTTCAACTCACAATTGAATTGTGATCGTACTGCACTCTAAAGGAGTGGTCACATTGGACACGACTCCTCACGACTAGACCCACGAATGCAGTACGCATTGGTACAAATCAATGGCAAGCCGTTTTTAACATTTAGTCCTATTTCTTGATATCAAGAATTCAATTCTTGATATCAAGAAATCGAATTCTTGATATCAAGAAATGCATTCTCGATATCAAGAAATGCATTCTTGATATCAAGAAATACTTTTCTGTATTGGTAATACTTGATATCAAGAAATAAACTGATATCAATAATTCAATGGAATAAATGTTAAAACGGCTTGCCATAGATTTACTACCAATGCGTACTGCATTCGTGGATCTAGTCGTGTCCAATGTGACCACTCCTTAATGCGGCGCTCCCACTATCGTGCGATCCGTTACGAACGCCACGATTGGCCATTTTTAGCTGATCGTGGAACTTCACTGAAATTTCACGTTT